>MU160986.1:45502-55945 GCA_015888305.1 Antheraea pernyi
AAATTAATTCAACGATTAATTTCACCGAGAATTCGAAAGAAAGAAGGAGAAAGAGAAAGGTATTATACACTACTCGCTTGTGTATACGACTGTCGCGCCTGCGCACGTCTCATTTAACGGTTTTATTCCACGCACTTTTTCTTACGGTTTTACTATCACATTTTTTCAGTTCGGTCGCGCAGCAAAATCCCTATCTCCTCCAAGCCTGCCGTAAGGAACTTCGTTCCAAAAAATCGTAACTAATTTTATACCTAAACCTTACTCATGAATCACTTTATCTACTAGTGAAAACCCGTTCATTGGTTTAAAAAAAGTTAATTAAGTAAATGTTAGAAAAAAAAAACATTAACACAGCTGTAACTATAAGTAATTAAGTTTTAAAACGTATGTCGCTCTCTTGCTCACTTTAATATTGTACATAATAAACAAACGAAATTAGAAAAAAGTGCAGACCAAGATTCTGCAGAGAAATTGTTCGAAATTAAAAAGAAATACTAATCGCACTTTTTTTTTTGTATGTAGCATTGATTTTATCCCAATGAAGAAATGAGAATAATGGATATACAAGAAGAACACTCGAATGGTGCAACGTTCTTAGTGCATCTTGCATTACGTTTGGAATTGACTCTGTCAGTACCATGGTATTGCAAGCATTAAGAAATATATTGCTTAATGCATCGGGAACGTTGAGCCAAATTTCATCTGCTGCAATAGCAAGAACTCAACGACCGTGGAGAAGAAAGTGATTTTTACGTGATTTGACTTTTTACGTGATTGTACTTTTGTATGTCTATTTTTAATATACTTTGTGGCCTATATAGGTTCATAGATTTTAAGAGAATTGTTGTGAAAAATTTGTCTACATTATTAGGGTTGCATAGGTTTGAATAATATTGGCAATCCGCTCGAAGCTTTTTGACTGCTTTAAATATATCTGCACAGAATTTAAAAATAAATTTAGGTCAAATACATATTATATTCTGAATTATTTGAATGTATGCCCATTTACTTATCTACTGTTACTCTCGTAATTAAGTCGCGTCCTAATTAAAATTACAATGACTTCAGAATCGAATCAAAAACACTATTCAATTTAGGCCCTAAGAAGGCACATATGAACGCGCCTCAAAACTACCACCGGTTCGGACAAACAACCCAGTCATCGAGAAGAACCGGCAAGAAACTCGATCTGGTTTATCTTTTTAACAAATATATGTAACTAGCATTGTTGGTAGACGTTGTTCCGCCCTGATTATGAATAAATCCTTGACAAATTATATGAATGGAAAATAATACCACGGACCATGAATTCTGAGATGCCACAAAAACTCCCAGGAAAGTTCTAACAAGTTGGCCACCATCTTGTTAGTTCATTGAAATTATATCAAGAAACTTGTAATATCGATACTCGCTTGACAATGGCAGTAATAGTCTACTAGAAGACTGGTTGCCAAAAATGGAATGAAGAAGAACTTGTAATACTATTAACTACTCGACAATGGCAGTAATAATCTAAAAGATTGATTGCCAAAAAAAAAGTTAATAATAATAATAGTATATAATTTGTCAAGGATTTTTTCATAATCAGGGCGGGAAAACGTCTGCCGGGCCTCTAATAACCAATAAAATCCTAAAATATCTAACAGCAATTAATTAAATCAAGAGTAGCACTAGAGAATAAAATGAATGACTCATTAAGATCTATGGGTTTATGTAATGCCGCTCTTGCTTTCCCGACATCCGACGAAGCAAGAATGCTTTACAGGCTGGTTATGTGTGGATGGAAAACCGGTAGATTATTGACTGTTTGTGTACATTTTTTTTTATTGTGTTGTTAATCACTGGGGTGACATGGTCAATTTGTGACTAAACTCTAATAACAAAAAAAAAAAATTAAAAACAATTGAAGCGATAATAGCTTACTTGATAGCATGTTGGAACACCGCGTCGATGGACGTACGTAATCAGGCAACACCCCAAGCCGAGGTGTGCGGCGCACCCTTGAGCTAGTTGTCTAAATAAAATCGGCTGAGTGCCTTAAACGCTCGCCTTTGCAGTCCGGTGAAGCTGTCAATGTCCTTGCTTGGTCAATAGCGTAGTCAGTTCGAAAAAAAGAAGATGGAAGTAGGTTCGAATCCTTGTCGGAGCTTTCGGTAAAGGAATACATCGGAATAAAGTCATAGCATGGTGGTAAGGCTTTTTCTAAGTCCGCCTGACTAGCTACCACCTTCAAAATGAAAACCTGTCACCAAGGACCTGTTGGTGTATTGCAGCAGTTGCACTTGAGAACCAGTCCCCTTTAGGTTAAGCGTGTTTGCCATACCAAGCCACATAGTCATTAAAGACGAGATTGTGGGCAAATGCTATACCTTATAAATTGTAATAAAATTTAATAAATTTGGATTAAGAATAGTGTAAATTGGAAATAAATGAATGGAAATAAATATACATTTATTTCTAATTTACACTATTCTTAATCCAAATTTATTAAATTTTATTACAATTTATAAGGTATAGCATTTGCCCACAATCTCGTCTTTAATGACTATGTGGCTTGGTATGGCAAACACGCTTAACCTAAAGGGGACTGGTTCTCAAGTGCAACTGCTGCAATACACCAACAGGTCCTTGGTGACAGGTTTTCATTTTGAAGGTGGTAGCTAGTCAGGCGGACTTAGAAAAAGCCTTACCACCATGCTATGACTTTATTCCGATGTATTCCTTTACCGAAAGCTCCGACAAGGATTCGAACCTACTTCCATCTTCTTTTTTTCGAACTGACTACGCTATTGACCAAGCAAGGACATTGACAGCTTCACCGGACTGCAAAGGCGAGCGTTTAAGGCACTCAGCCGATTTTATTTAGACAACTAGCTCAAGGGTGCGCCGCACACCTCGGCTTGGGGTGTTGCCTGATTACGTACGTCCATCGACGCGGTGTTCCAACATGCTATCAAGTAAGCTATTATCGCTTCAATTGTTTTTAATTTTTTTTTTTTGTTATTAGAGTTTAGTCACAAATTGACCATGTCACCCCAGTGATTAACAACACAATAAAAAAAAATGTACACAAACAGTCAATAATCTACCGGTTTTCCATCCACACATAACCAGCCTGTAAAGCATTCTTGCTTCGTCGGATGTCGGGAAAGCAAGAGCGGCATTACATAAACCCATAGATCTTAATGAGTCATTCATTTTATTCTCTAGTGCTACTCTTGATTTAATTAATTGCTGTTAGATATTTTAGGATTTTATTGGTTATTAGAGGCCCGGCAGACGTTTTCCCGCCCTGATTATGAAAAAATCCTTGACAAATTATATACTATTTATTTACCCTATCCATTGATGAAAACCGCATGAAAATCCATTCGGTAGTTTTTGAGTTTATCGCGAACAGACAGACAAACAGACGCGGTAGGGGACTTTGTTTTATACTATGTAATGAAAACAAAAATTGCATAATTATTACTCAATGTAAGCCACGCTAAATACGTAAAGGGGGTTAAACTGTAATGGTAAAACATATAACAAATAAACCAAGTAAAAACATATTAAAAAATAAAAAAAGTCATTGCGTGTATCAGTGTTTACAGGTGAAGAAGTGAAACTTCTTTAGATTTGATGTATTAAATTATACAATATACTAGCTGACCCGGTCACGCGTTGCTGTGGTACATGTTGTATTAAAATTGAAAAAGAAATTCAAAATTAAAACGTGGCGCCATCTACTATCGGTCCAACAGCTTTCTGTCAACAAACGAATTTAAAGCGCCATCTGTTCGAGAATGATAGCACTTATAATTAATAACAATAATCAACATTGACAATCATATAAAAATCTTTCATCACTGCAATTTCATTACACATATCACCTCCACACACGTGCACGCACACACGCTTACACATGCAAGTGGAAGGGTTTTATTTTTTCCCTTATCGAACTGAATTAGTTCAGACAAGAGAAATTATCCTACACGAAATACATATAAGAGCTACTGAGGCATATATGCTTGGTACACATATATATCTCACGGTGTTACTAATGACCTCGAACGCTATTGGTCGGCTAATCATTATTCACCCCGGTGTGAGACTACATTGGTGGGAGTTCAGCATATAAAGGGCAGGATGTCTCTGATCTGCACGCACTCCTATGTGGAAGTTACTGTAAGGCGAATGTCTGCCCGGATAAATAGTTACAGTGCCTTCAGAGTGTTTATTGCCATTCCTGACTGCATCGACTCTATACGTGATTAGTGTAACATTAGTCTACTTCGCCTACTTCCATACCCTAATGTTTTATGGCATTCTGTTGTGGGGGACAGCAGATGAGGTAGACACCATATTTTTATTACAAAAACGAGCAGTTCGAGCAATCTACAATATGAGACCTCACGAATCCTTAAAGACAAAGTTCAAGGAGTACGGTATCTTAACTCTGCCCTCCCAATACATTCTTGACAATTTAATGTATATCCGTAAGAACCTAAAAATCTAGATTTCATAAAAAACCGGCACAATCTAAATACTAGAAACTGTGACAAACTGGTTGTCCCACGTTTTGGACTTAGTAAAAAACCGGTAACAGTTTTTTGGGAAATAGTGTTAGATTTTACAACAAAGTCCCAAAGGATATTACTGATTTGCCGGATTGCGAATTTAAGCGCCATGTCAAGCGGGTTTTGGTGTCAAAAGGCTATTATAGAGTGGATGTGAGCGATGTGAACGATGGTAATGTCTGGAATTGACTCATCTCATTCTCATCTCATCATATAACATTATATATATTTGTTAAAAAGATAAACCCGATCGAGTTTCTTGCCGGTTCTTCTCGATGACTGGGTTGTTTGTCGGAACCAGTGGTAGTTTTGACGTTCATAAGTGGCTTCTTAGGGCCTAAATTGAATAAAGAGATTTTGATTTTGAATCTCAAGGCGACTCGTGTCCAGATTGCGATCACCTCTCGTACCTATTATTATATATTATACCTATTATTAATAATATTGCTAACTAACGGGTCCGGCAGACATTGTGCCGCCCTGATTATAAAAAAATCATTGACAAATTATATACCAAAACCTCCCATGAATCATTTTATCCACTGGTGAAAACCGTATGAAAATCCTTTCAGTAGTTTTTGAGTTTATCGCGAACGGACAGACAGACGCATTAGGGGACTGTGTTTTTTTTTTAACTTTATTTTTTGCAACCAATCTTTTAGATTATTACTGCCATTGTCGAGTAGTTAATAGTATTACAAGTTCTCTTTTATTTTTGGCAACCAGTTTTCTAGTAGACTATTACTGCCATTGTCATGTGAGTATCAATATCACAAGTTTCTTTATATAATTTCAATGAACTAACAAGATGGTAGCCATCTTGTTAGAACTTTCTTGGGAGTTTTTGTGGCAAGTCGGAATCCACGACCCGTGGTATTATTTCCGATCCACTTCACTTGTGCACAATAAGCAAACTATATTACGTAAAGGACCAACAACATTACACAATATAGAGCCAAATAACCTTCGATCAACAATAACTAGATAAAGGGTCACGTACAAAATCGAACTATTTGTTTACTAAGAAAGGAACAAAAAAAAATATTAAAACAGTTTTAAGTTCAACCTAATTACAACCATGACACCTTGTAATAAAGTCACAAATGTTCAAAATATTATCTAATACTAACGATAAAACGAGCAAAGCAATAAATTTAGAGTCAAGTAACACAAGATTATGAATAAAAAATAAAATCCACTACATGACGGACCAAGATCCCGCCAAAAAATGACTGTGTGTTTATACTATGAAATGAAATAATTATGAATCTATACATATCATATGAATGTAATGTTATATAATGTCACATGAGTGTCTATACTTTTTAAGTTTAAAAAAATTTTGGTGTGTCTATGATAATAGATTTTTATTTTTCTTTAATAATAATTTCAATCATTTATAGGTATGTCTCTCTGTTTATTTGTATGAACGCGTATCACTGCTAAAAGTACTGCGTTCATGTTAAAACTGTTTCAAGAAAATCATAAAGCATATTTTCGAGTAACATTTAATCTTTGTTTCATTAAAATCGGTTCGGTCTATCAAATGTATACTAAAATTAAAAAGAGGTAAAGTTTGTGAGTTTGTGATGTTGTAGGGGGTAATCTCAGGAACTACTGGTCCGATTAGGAAAAAATTTGCAGTATTATATAGCGCATTTATCGGGGAAGGTTATAGGCTATATATCACCACAGTAAGACCCATAGGAGCGGAGCAGCAATGAAGAATGTTGCAAAATCGGGGTATTTTTTCCTTTTCAGAGCTTCCGCTGCGTGTTAACCCAAAATAACTATTCCACGCGTACGAAGTCGCGGGCAGAAGCTATTAATTATATTATTATTATACTATTATAATAATAAAGAGGCACAGTTTGTGAGGTTGTAGGGGGTACTATCTTGGGAGTCGGAGAAAAAATGGTTGACCGAAAACGTTTCTTACGAACGCTGCCTTAACGATGAGATATATATGACTGTGTTCTAGAAAAAAGTTGTAGCTTGGTAATGCCTATTACCGCCCAACGAAGTGGGCACGGGTCAGCTAGTGTTATATATATACACTAGCGGGCCGGGGTTACGTTGTCCTGCCTTGATAATAAAAAAAAAATCTAAAATTCAACCGCAGCGCCATCTACCGGGTCTAATTGCGAACTTAAACCATTCTTCGATCCACTGGAACTCGCACACAAAATTTCATTAAAATCGGTCCAACCGTTTAGGAGTTCAGTGACATACACACGTACAGAAGAAATTTATATATAAAGATTCACACGACTTTATTATGTTTTGTACATCAGGTTCTATGTTTTGGGGTGTAAGGGGTGTCAAATAACATCTAAGACTTGAGACATCAAAGCCAACCTCACCTGCACGTGGTGCACCCTGCTGAATAACGAACGAGACAATGGCGAAAGCGGGGTGGTCGGGTTTTACAACCTGACTGGGTCGCAACCACCATGTATATGGCGAAAAAGCCCGTCATAGTGATTCGCTTCTGCGGGTCGCGTTTCGGGATCAGCTTATATATCCAGCTTTTCGCAGGCATGACAGCGGTGACCGGCGATGGATAGTGTGTAACTCGGTGGTGCTTACCATCAGGCACAGTGCCGTCATGATGCCGTGCTACTATAAAAAATGCCTGTAGTCCGGTTAAGCTGTTAAGGCCTTGCTAGGCCAATAGCGTAGGCAGTTACGTGCAAAAAAACATAGTGATAAAAAGCAACAAAGTCTTTTCAAACTCTGATAACCTATACAGCTATAGTTGTTTTAAATTAAATCAGCAAAAATGGTACTAGTTCGCCAACAGAACGGAAGTATAATGATTAGATAAAAAGTATGAAACTTAGCTCGATTCATGATATACAAGGAAACAGTCCAAGCCAAGGTTCGGCCATTTGCGTACCCTTGAACTAGATGTTGTACCGCTGAGTTTTTGACACTACATTCATACTGCACACTTACATTGTACCAGGTTTTTTTATATAAGGAAATCCCATATGTATACACCACCCTCCCGAGGAGAGAGTGTGTTATGTCCGGCTCGTTCTGACTAAAACCCCATGGACTGCCATAACAAAGGACACGAGATGACAAGGCATAACGCGTGTCGTCCCGGCGGCCGGCCCAGCTTGATGCTGAGCCTCCTGCGCTAAAAGAGAGACAGCCTGGCAAACATAGACCGTCTCCCAGACGGCCGAACCAGTGCAATGAAGAGAAAGGCCCCCCCGGCCCCTCTCCCCTTGGTCCGGCTTAAGGACGCGCTCTCAATTTTTCGCAGCTCAATTTTGACATCGAGTCCTACTAGACACGTATAGCTCACGCACACAGACACAAAAACTGATAACCGTGGAATTATAGCGCACTTTAAACGACTTTGATATTTTTATTAAAAAAAAAAATCTTATTTTTGGTGTTCTACTTTTTGTTATATTTGATGTTATAGTACCATTAATTATAGTTTTTCGAGGTCATAATACGAAAGAACAGTATAACTAAACCTAAATATGTATACTTAATATACAGAAACAACGGATCTGTGCTCAAATATTTAGCCCCTTAGTGCCCGATCAAGGTATAAATTCTCAACATTCACATGAGTAGTTTGTAGTCTGGTGAAGCTGTTAAGACCTTGCCAGGTCAATAGCGTAGTCAGTTCGAGAAAAAAAAAATAAGGAGTAGTATTATGGTAACTGGATCATAGTCTAAAGAATAATAATAAAAATAGAATAGAAAAATCAAGTTTGTGCTTAGATGTTTAGTCTCCCAGTGTAGGAGCAAGGTTTCAATTTTTTAAAGTTTGATTAAGTCAGTATTTATGATAACTGAATCTTAGTATAGATAATAGTTAGAAAAAGTGCGTGCGTACAAAGTACACATGTCAGAAGTGAAACTTCTTTGACGAACTAATTTATAAGGTTTGTTTATATTTATACAAATCTAAAACTTTAGATTTTCGAGACTTGAAAAATAGATGAAAAATATATGCGTTTATTGCAAATGACGTCACTTCCGTTGCATACCTGCGTGACGTTACATCTGTAAGAAATTTACCCTTATGCGCCTAAAGAAGTTTCACTTCAAAAACCGAGTTTGCACTCTAAAGGCTTAATGTTATTTAGTGTTAGCTAAATGTTTAATAGCTTAAGGATCAGATGAGAGCTATTTCATGATAAAATAATTTTAATATTGATAATAGCTAGAAACAGTTTGCGCTCTGAGGTTGAGTCTTGTATCGGATGAGAGTATCATCTCTCATAGAATAAGTTAGTAGATGTATTATGATAACAGAATTTTAATACTGATAATCGCTAGAAACATCAACTTTGCAATCAGAGGTCTAGTCTCAGTCTGATCAACGTTTCATTTTATGGATCAGATGAGTAGCTGTATCATAATAACTTTTTATTGTAGCACGGCAAAGTGACTGCACTGTGCATGATGGTAAGCACAGTACAATCCAAAAACAACGGGGACCAGCGAGTGACACTATCCATCGCCGGTCGCCGCTGTCATGCCGGCCTGCGAAAAGCTGGATATGCACAGGCTGATCCGGAAACGCGACCCGCAGAAGTGAATCACTATGACGGGCTTTTTCGCCATATACATGATGGTTGCGACCCGGTCAGGCTGTAAAACCCTACCACCCCGCTGAACTATCAATATTAATATTATAAAGAGGTAGAGTTTGTGAATTTGTGAGTTTGTGACGTTGTAAGGGGTAATCTCAGGAACTACTGGTCCGATTTGGAAAATTCTTTCAGTGTTATATAACTCATTTATCAGGGAAGGTTATATGTAATATATCATCACGCTAAGACCCATAGGAGCGGAGCAGCAATGAAGAATGTTGCAATATTGAGGTATTTTTTTCCTTTTCAGAGTTTCCGCTGCGTTTTAGCGCAAAATAACCATTCCACGCTTACGTATTACCGCCCAACGAAGTGGGCACGGGTCGGCTAGTATATTATATATGAACTTTAGTGTTCATAATAGCTACAAAAAATCAGGATTGGGTTCGGATGTTTAGTCTCACAGTATCGGATGAAGGTTTAATTTCTCATGGGCTAGATGCGTATGTTTGTCGTGATAACAAAATTTTTGTATAGTACAGAGTAGCTAGAAAGATAGAGTTCACGATGAAAAGTATCATAGTTTCTGATTGATGCTTATTTCCTCATGGGCTAGGTGAGTAACTATATCGTAAATACTGAATTTTAGTACATATCGATATTAGCTACCAACATTGAGTATGCGCTCAGAGATTTAGATAGGAGAATCTTTAAATTAGCGTTTGCTTCTATATCTATACTTCTAAACTAATATTATAAAGAGAGTAAAGTTTGTGACGTTGTGAGTTTGTGACGTTGTAAGGGGTAATCTCAGGAACTACTGGTCCGATTTGAATAATTCTTTCAGTGCTATATAGCTCATTCATCGAGAATAGTTATAGGCTATATATCATCACGCTAAGACCAATAGAAGCGGAGCAACAATTAAAAATGTTTTAAAATCGGGGTATTTTTTCCTTTTGGGAGCTTCCGCTGCGTTTTAGCCCAAAATAACTATTCCACGTGTGCGAAGTCGCGGGCAGAAGCTATTAACTAATTATATTATCAATAATCTATACTAATATTATAAAGAGGTAAAGTTTGTGAGGTTGTAGGGTGTAATATCTGGGGAATCGGAGAAAAATAGTCGAACGAAAACGTTTCTTACGAACGATGCCTTAATTATGAGATGTTCTAGAGAAAAGTTGTAGCTTGACAATGCCTATTACCGCCCAACGAAGTGGGCACGGGTCGGCTAGTCAAAAATAATTCTGTGAACAACATACTACAAAACCCTGAATTGTAAGCTGTAATATTAGGTATTTACCTATGAAATT
>MU160987.1:0-42917 GCA_015888305.1 Antheraea pernyi
AAATACAAATATAATCAGTGTAATGGATACATATTATTTATTGGTACGAATATTAATTTTAAGAGAATTGGTTAAAAATTCTTAAATAGAATCCAACTTAATTCTTTTCCACATTAGTAATTGGGGACAATTGCGTTAATTATGATTTCCTTCGTCATTATATTAGGGAATCGGCCCTTTAATGTTAGGACACTATCATCTAGTGGATATTATTTTATTTTTATTTGTTTTTTACAGAGCGTAAAGCGAAAGAGGCTGAAGCGAACATGCGGGAGATTGCCAGAATGGCAAGAGAAGCACACAGGCGCAGTACAGACTTTAACACGGGGAATATATACCCGGACACATCGCAAGGTGAGCTCACAGATACATGGCTTAATCGTTCCATTTACAACGATTAATCGAGTATATACAGCTTTTGATTTAGCCTGACCGCAACCGCTGTACCGCGCCATAGGTACGCGAGCGGCGAGACGGGGGGAACGGACTGTCTGTGTCAGACGCACATGAGCTAAAATATCTAAAAATGGGTCGTGCGTTATGCGTTACGATTTCATATTTCGAACAATTTAAGATTAATTTCATCATTGGTTCTTTATTTGTACTTATTTAAAAATCATATTGGGCAAAAACAAGTATTGTATATAATTATACTCGTAAATATACAGTTTCAAAAAACTGTGATTTGATATCGTAAGATTTGTCTGACACTACTAATCTCATGTCAGTTCATGCTCTTTCCTTCCCACTCCACACCTCCACGTAGTATATTTAAATGTCAGGCTATAATTAAAGTATTTCTGCCTTAAAGCTACTTATGATCGTAAATTTACCCATTTTAATTTAATTACTTTTTTATTTATGTACACTTATTTTAAAATGGTGGTCTTGGTGGTTGTGAATATGCGTAACTATTTGGTGTTAATTAAAAAATAAATAAAAGAATGTCTTGTAATAATAATTGTTTATCATAATTCTCACATATTTAATAATCCCGATTCAATTGATATCGAATTGATTGATCGTAAATAACTGATAATGAGGTACCTTAAACCCTAGGACTTCTCATGGAAAGTAACTTCACTTTAGACTTGAATCTATTAAGGATAAAGTTGCAAACCGTAAGCCTGAATTATATCGCACGTATTAATTAAAGTGAAAATTATTGTGGGAGAGCTTGGAATTCTAATCCGCAACCATTTTGTGTGACGATGTAGTGGTGTGGGTAAACACTGCGTCGGGTATAGTGGGAGCAGTGTCCAGTTTACCTTTGGGGTATTGGAAAACGGTGAGACACGCTCTTCTCGCTTTCTTTTTGAACCAATGATATTATAACTAAATACGTCATAAGTGCTTCCGACAGCGTCTCGTTAAAACTTGGTTAAACTAGTTATTTTTGACACCTGCCCCGTCAATTCGCTCGTATCTAAGCGACATATAACTATTTCTTTTTCACCACCGATATTTAGAATATGCCATCCCATGGGGTGTAAGGGGTGTTGGGGGTGTAAGGGGTGTCAAATAACATCTAACACTTGAGACATCCAAGCCAACCTCACCTGCACGTGGTGCACCCTGCTGAATAACGAACGAGGCAATGGCGAAAGCGGGGTGGTAGGGTTTTACAGCCTGACTGGGTCGCAACCACCATGTATATGGCGAAAAAGCCCGTCATAGTGATTCGCTTCTGCGGGTCGCGTTTCGGGATCAGCCTGTGCATATCCAGCTTTTTGCAGGCCGGCATGACAGTGGCAACCAGCGATGGATAGTGTGTCAATCAGTGGTTGCCATTGTTTTTGGATTGTACTGTGCTTACCATCAGGCACAGTGCAGTCATTTTGCCGTGCTACTATAAAAAAAAAAATCCCACTTCCATATTTTATCGAAGTAAGTGTGGCGTTACAATATTACTTTACGTATGTGTGCGTTATCGTGCCATTTGTTTTGTTAAATTATCATATAGGTAACGTATCTTCTTAGTTATAATATCATTGTTTTGAACATTTCTACCGCATGTGAACTATACACATGTTTTTTTTTTCATATAGACATATTTTTTGACATAAACATTCAGATTTCGTAATTTGGTTATTGATAAATGTATCCTGCAATATAATGCTACTTCAATTGTATTTGTTGTCGGTAATTGTTAAATTATTTCTAAAAAGGAAAAATATATTATTTCTAGCTGGCAAACCACCGAACAGGGAAGCAGTCATGGAGTGGTTCAGGACTCAGGAGATAAAGCGAGGAGTTGGATTAGATGAGAACAATAAAGCGGTTAATTGGTTTCACGGTAAGTTGAAGGAGGAAACTCTGCCGTACTTTTGATGCATGATAGCTAGATTAATTAAAAATATATGCACGTGTCTTTTTTACGTGCTTTTGATTTTCTATTTTTTTCTTTGTTCTATAACCGTTGATGACCTTTTCTGTTACTGATAAAGACAATTGTTAACAGTTTCTGTATTCCTTACCATCACCGAGTATTACAATGTTCACAAAAAAAAATCAATGATATTGAAAATCATGTACGAATTTCTGTATGTCATCTCTATATTTCAACAGTTATATTTTCAACTACCTTCTGCTTGTAACTTCATAATAACCATATATGCAATAACCCACCTACCCTCCTCCTGACACAGGGTGACAACGCACTTGAGACTCTTCTGGTGTTGCAAGTGTGCATGGATGGTGGTGACCACTTAATATCAGGTGACCCACCTGCTCGTATTGCCTCCTATGAAATAAAAAAAACTTCGTCCGTTTGAAATAGTTACTTTAGGCTAACGCTAACGTGCTCTGAAAAGAAAAAAAACTTTTTTGAAACATTCTTCATTGCTGCTCATCTCCTATTGGTCGTAGCGTTGACATATAGCCTTCCTCTATATATGAGCTATCTAAGAATTTTTCAAATCGGATCAGTAGTTCCTGCGATTAGCGCGTTTTCTTATATCATAGGAGGCAAACGAAAAGGCGCCTGATGTTAAGTGATCACCAGGGGGGTTGCAAGTGCGTTGCCAGCTCGTGTTGGGGAGAGTGGGGAGGGAGAAGCAGAGGGTAAGAGAAAGGGAAGTGGGCCTCCGGTGCTCTCACTGACCGAACGAAACGCAACAATGCGAGCACTATTACTTGACGTGGGTGTGTCTGTGGGTCGGGTGGTAGTACCCCGGGCGAGCCGACACGTTACGTTACGTAACGTTTTATAATGAAACCTTACAGGCTTAATAACAAGGTCCGAGGCGGAACAGATACTGAGCAACCACTCGGTGGGTAGTTACTTGGTGCGCATATCGGAGCGCGTGTGGGGGTACGCGATCTCGTACCGCGGCGAGGGTCGCTGCAAGCACTACCTGGTGGAAGTCGGAACCGGCTACCGGCTTCTAGGCACTGCCCAAATGACACACAACAGCTTAGGTGAGAACTTCTTCTTTCTTTTAGTTGTGTCTTCACAGAAACAAACTATTCCAAATATGCTAGTTATGTCTAATTTTTTTTAGAGAGGAAGCTGATATAACCTTATATATGTTACATTTGGTTTAATGCTACATCGCCTCAATAATGTCTTGTCGGTTGAAAAAAAATTATAGTATCATAGGAGGTGGAAAACGCCCCATGGTTTTATTTAATTTTAATATACATTGGTATTATATTGCCTCAGTTTCTTTGTCTTAATTACTGAAAAATTCATTTTTGATAGAGTACATTACACATGAAGTCTTTTCGGCTCCCTACAGTAATTACTTAAAAAAATATTATGGGAAACCTTGCAGTGATTTCAAGTTCAAATGTTACTCAATTTTTTAAGTTCTAATTCTTTCGAAAATTATTTTTTTATTGTATAAAATTCGCTAGGACTTTTCTTTACAATTCTAATATAAGTTATGTATTAAATGAATAACTCATTGTATTTTTTTTTTGGGAATATAATAAAAAAACTGTTTTCTATATTTCTTCCAGCTGATCTCATTAATTATCACAAGAGTGTGGTGATCACAGAACGAGGCGGTGAACTCCTCACAACGCCCTGTGGTCCCGCTCAGCCACCCGCTTGTCTCTCATGTTCTTGAATATTTTAATTTACCTAAAGAGATTTACAGACGATCAGTCGTAACTGACAGTTTTATTGAAACAACCCACAGTGTAAATATAAAGTGGATAAAGGCTGCTTAAAATGTATGCAGGCATTTGTATATTCGCTTATGGAGAGTAGAGGTAAAGATCAATGAAAGACATGTTGAATAAGTGTATTGCTCTAAGCATTAAATAATAGTTACAAGACCATACAAAATGGCGCTCGCATACGCAAAGGTTATGGATAGTCCGAAATAGTCTTGTAAATATATCTGGTGTTATAAAACGTGGGGTGTGATAGAATGTTTGTGAATTTTAAATAATACACTTATTGATTTTTGAGTGTTAACTATTATAAAACTTGTTGAGATAATTGAACAATAATGAACCCTGTTGCTACTGTAGCGCCATCCTAATTTAAAGCATTTTCACGGACACTTTTTCATACAAAGAAACGGTTCTCCTTACCTTTACACTCCATAATATTTGCTTTACGCCAATTTGTTATTCATTGCATAAATTACCTTTAAAATGAATGCCCAAAAATAGGAAAAGTCGTATATATTTATAATGCAAAAATGAGATTTTGTAACTTAAATATAATAAAACAGATACGTCTTGATCGTCTAAAACTCAATATTTACTTAAAATTAAGGGACCACTTGTATTACTCTCTGTGTATTATAATAATAATGAAGGAGTTATTGATAGAAATATTGATAGAGTTGAGACAAATGTATAATCTATGTTATGCAAAAAGATATATATTTCTGATTTGAAAATGTAGAAGATTTAGTTAGTAATGCCTGTATTTTTCCTTCATATCAATTATTGATAAAAGATAATTCGTAATATACATTCTATGGCCTTCTTTTACGAATCATTTTACATAATCTACATTAGTATAATGTAGAATTATATTGTCTTTATAATCTGTGCATACATCAATCTAACGGACTGACATTATTATTGACAGTATGCAGTCGCCCTTATTTTCGTGACGTAAGAAATTACGTTTCGTTTTTTGTAATAAAACTTCCAAACAGCAAATCCAAGTGCTTCCTTATAATTATTGTTAGATAACAATATTTATTCTTTATTGTCTTAAAGGTGCTAAATCGAATAATTTCAAGGGCTGATCTCGCCGACAGTTACAATCAATTATATAACTAAGAAGCTGTAGATGCGTCACCTACATGATATTTTGACAAAACAAATGGCACGATAACGCACACATACGTAAAGTAATATTGTAACGCCACGCTGTCTTAGATAAAATGTGGAAGTAAGATGGCATAATCTCAATATCAGGGCTGAAAAAGAAATAGTTAATATATCTTGCTTAGATACGGGCGGATTGACGGAATAGCCGCCAAAAATAAACTAACTAGAAGGTTTTTGGCGGGATTTTGGTCTGTCATGTAGTGGATTTTATATTTATTCATTATCTTGTGTTACTTGATTCTATATTGTGTAAAATTGGTGGTGTTTTATGTAATATAGTTTGTTAATTGTGCATAAGTGAAATGAATGGAAAATAATACCATGGACCATGAATTCTGGGATACGACAAAAACTCCACGGAAAGTTCTAACAAGAGAGTCATCATCTCGTTGAAACATTGAATTAACTACTCGACAATGGAAATTAACAAACTCCCTGGGTAAGAGAAACGAAATAATTAAGACAAAGAAGATAGTACGCTACTATTAACAAGGAGATTAAGATAAAAAGGTGGATAAAAGAATATGTTATAGAAGATTTGGCGTTTCTGCCTTTATATTAATTTGGACATAGAGAAGATTTGGCGCGTATGCCTTTACATTAACTTGGATATAGAAGAAAACTGACTAAGAATACATAAGAACTACCTATACTGACAACTTCAGAATTGGCAGTATGGATTAATTCCTTGGCCTGTCCTATTGGACGAATATTATTACTACTACTAAACTAGTCAAGTTTTAACAAGGCGCTGTCAAAGCGCTTATGACGTGTCTACAGCTTTTTATTTATAATATCATTGGTTACAATCTATCAATTAGTATTAAAACATATAATATTAAAGAACAAATGAAAACATGATAATATTCACCATTTCTCGTGCACATCGCTTCAGTATTATCGCTAAGTTCTGATAAACCAAAGTTGAATTCGTGAAATCGGAGTTTCTCCCCTTACTTAGATTTCGAATCGTTTGTAATTTATGCCATTCGTGTCGTTTATAGATTATGTATAGATCTATAATATCATCGTAATTTTAGTCATTAACTGCCAAGTAGTATAATAAATGTAATTAAATAAATATATTCATTTTTTTATTTATACCCGTCGTACTCGAAAAATACTCTTTAAGATTAATAAACACAACCTATCTAAGACTTACAACTGGTATCTATAGTAGTATTTGGCCAATTGAGCGCATCCAATCAGAAAATAATAAAGGATTAGTACAAAAATCATGTTCTCCTGCTTAGTGTCTTAAGTAGTGGTGGTTTAACCTAAAGACAAGGCATGCCATGGAGCGATTCTACTTACTGTAAGCAAATGCGTAAAAACAATAATATTTAAAGATATCTTTATTAATAGCAGCCTAGTAAAATAACGTCACTGTGTTATGCTACTTTCATACCTGCGTGTATCGCAGATCGCATAAGATTTGGGCTGGGTCCCGGGGCTTTTACACATAAAGATTTGGAATGTATGTGTAGTGATAACTGAGCCCCGGGGCTTTTACACATAAAGATTTGGAATGTATGCGTAGTGATAACTGGCCCCGGTGTTTTTACACACATGAAAAGAACTAGAATGCTAATATTTAATTATTATTATTAGGATGACATAAGTATAGAAATATTTTGCCTGTGTTTAAATCGAGATTAATTTTGAGGTTAGTTTTAAGCTTCGTCACGCAGGTATGGAACTTGATGGTAAAGAACCGTATACGGGCTGTAAGTTATATGTAATTGCTGCGTAGTTTTAATTTACTCTCACTGGATAATTGAATCATGTAACAGGCGTGATACATTATTTACAATAACACCTGTTATATAGTCCGTGATACGTGATTTCAATATAATTATCAATCGTCGATTTCACTTAACGGTAAATCTGTAAATAGTTTAAAATATAATTTAAAACACACGGTATTTTTTGTAAAGTGTTTATTAACCCTTCGTGTAACACTATATAATATTTACACGTAAAATATTCTCATTCCAATTATTTTAAATTTGAATACTTCCCCAAAACTTACAAAACAATTCAAAAATCCCTCACTACACAATCAAATCTTCAAAAATTCCCTTTGGCATTAACGATATATCACTCGTCGTTATATTTATCATATAAATAATAGGATTTCCAACTATATATTTTCACTCGAGTTGAGAATAAGACACTCGCGTTAAATTTTGTAGGTTGCAATTAAAGTAAAAATACGTACAAAATAGTGAACTGGGATTTATAATGTTTATTATGCTTGAATCAAGAATAACTTATACATTAACTACTACAAATAGATTTGACAATTAATTTTGTTTTCTAGATTTTCTTTTTATGTGTAGAGTAACTTCATGTATTTGATACTTGTATTGTTTTTCAATATTGTTTTATTTGTTTTTTTTGTCGTACAAAAGTTTCATATTCATATTTATATCATTTTGTGATTATTTATAAATAATGTATCCATGAAATATTAAATCAATTTTAGAAAACCCTGTAGGTGGTAGAGTCACGCTGAAGCTATTACTGGTTTCAGCATGAATGGGTCGGCTCGCCCGGAGTCGTACCAACCTCTCATAGAAAACCTGCGTGAAGTAACAGTGCTTGTATTGTTGCGTTTCGTTCGGTCAGTGAGAGCGTCGGAGGCCCACCTCCCCTTCCCTCCCGTCTCCTCTTCTCCCCCCACCCCCTTCCCACCGAACACAGGCTGGTAACGCACTTGTAACTCCCTTGGTGTTGTTAGTGTCTATGGACGGTGGTAATTACTTAACATCAGGTGACCCACCCGTTCGTTCATATGACATAAAAAAAGAAAACACTTTGACATGGAATGAAATTCCCTGGAAACTAATTATTGACTATAATTATTCCGTTACAATAAGTAATTAATTCGCTTTGAAGTGTACATTCTGGGTAATGAAATAAAACTTAGAATTTTTAACATAATTTGAGAAATCATAGCATACAAAATAAGTATAATTGTAACTACATTATAATAATTAATAGAACAAATCCCAACCTACATCTAACCTATCACAATGTTAGGTTGGATTTATAAAAAATCAAGGAATATTAGCAATAAGCAAAAGGTTTATAAGATAATTTATCTTTTTTTTAAAGAAAGTAGTAATCAACATAAGCTGCAGTTTTTTCTTCATTCCCTATATATTTCATTGGTGAAGATGTTACTTTGCAGAAATTCAACATAAGTACTTACTTGATTGGATGTTACCAGGCGGAGTGCTTAATAACATCCTATAAGGTACCTATTCATTATACTAGATTACAATTAACTTTCCCTTTTTTATGTGTGGCAACCTTATATAAAATAATTAGCAGATTCTTTTGCAAATATCAAGAATTTTAATACAACGTTTTGAATGTAGAATATTGTTACAATTTATTTCGACCAATTTAATTTCTTCGACTATGTAATTCTGTTTACCAAACTATCAAATATTAGAAACAAAAAAAAAAAAGGATTTTAATAAGTATTTACACAATTTTTATTACGCGCAATTTTAATTTGGCCCTAAATAGCAGTTTTCTCTTCAAAAATTATAAATATATATTCAGTTATATGAGGCTTTATTGCCATAAACGTATAGTCACATGTAGGGAAGATTAGTGGGAGTCCGCGAGTTCGGAGTTATCTCGGATCCAATGCGCTGCAAAATATACATTTATTATCTTTAATTGTATAACTTTTCTTTTACTTACACGTTCTTTCTTTAAATAATCCAGGAACTATTGACCTATACACGTTATAATTATGAAATTTTCGTCTTTAGCCTGTGTTAAGCAAGTTCATCAGAACATATTTCTTCAACTTTATCACTCGTCAATAGTAGCACGACAAAATGACTGCACTGTACCTGTTGGTAAGCACAGTACAATCTAAAAATAATGGCGACCACCGAGTGACACACTATCCATCGCCAGTCGCCGCTGTCATGCCGGCCTGCGAATAGCTGGATATGCACAGGCTGATCCCGAAACGCGACCCGCAGAAGCGAATCACTATGACGGGTTTTTTCGCCACCCAGTTCGTTGCGACCCAGTCGGGCTGTAAAACCCTACCACCCTGCTGTCGCCATTGCCTCGTTCGTTACTCAGTAGGGTGCACCACGTGCAGGTGCGGTTGGCTTGGATGTCTCAAGTTTTATGATGTTATTCGACACCCCAAAACAGTACTTACATCTCAGTATTTACAGCTTTTATATATAATTGATTCCTCGCATAACATTATTAGCCATCCACCTTCGTACTCAAAACTCCTTTCGTTACAAGACTACCATTTGTCCTCATGGCATTCTCTCAACTTCTCTCGCATAGGTACATAGGTGTATAGTTGTGACACAAAATACATGTACATGTAAGTTAGTGAGGCATAGTATATATGTATGTCTCACAAACTTTTATAAGTACGAATATTTGGCTTAGTTTAGACAAATTCGTCATAATGCTTATTGCCAATCGGCTGAGCGTCTTAAGCGCTCGCCTTAGTAGTCCGATGAAGCTGTGAAGGCCCGTCAGACCAATAGCGTAGTCAGTTTGAAAACAAAGAAAAAAACCTCATCGGTACTATTTCCAACATTGGTACATTTGGTAGGTGGTAGAGCCACGCTTAAGCTATTATTGGTGTCAGCATGAATGGGTCGGCTCGTCCGGGGTAGTACCACCCTGTCATAGATAACCGATGTGAAGTAACAGTGCTTGCGGTCAGTGAGAGCGCCGGAGGTACCACGTTCCCCTCCCTTCCCCTTTCCTCTAACCTCTCCCTCTCTTTTCTCCAAAAACAGGCTGGCAACGCACTTACGACTCCCCTTGTGTTAATGTCTATGGACGGTGGTGATCACTTAACCTCAGGTGACCTGACCCACCTATTCGTTTGCCTGTTATGACATAAAAAAACATTTCTCTCAGATACTTATCAACCATCTTAACATTCACACCTCTTAACGCACATAATATTAATGTGGAGGTTATTTCCCACTTCCGTTTGGAATTGATTGGCCGCTGTCACTACTTACTGCAACAGAAAACGTTTGCGACGACAACAAAGAGTAATTAAAAGGCATCGTTCGTAGGCGGTTGAATCCGACGTTGGCAGATGGATGCCAAGCGGAAGTGCGAAGTAATCTCCGCCCTTATATTTAATTATGGATTTCTGCAAAATAACGCTCTCGTAAATCAAATAACTTAAATCCAGATATCTGTCTCATACACACTTCTCTTTGACCAATCCCATCTCTTTTGTTACCTAGCACCTAAGTTCATCATTATATCACACTATAAGAAGAAGTGACTGCAGGGCCATTGATCTCTTCCCGAACGAAGGTATAGGCATAATCACCAATAGCACACGATGTTTCGTTTTCACAAAAATCAAAAAAAGGACATAAACATTAGATGTACTTTTTTATTATATGTAAAGATATATTAAGTCGGTGTAAATATGTTTACACCAAAGCTTCATCTCTTTCACTCATTATAAATTCAACACCTAAATATAACATTTCAAAACTTAATCACACGCAGTACTTTAACAGTGATACATGTTCAAACAAACAAACAGACAGACAGACAGGCGTTTCTAAAAATGATTGAAATGTATGTTATTTCTTATTCCAAGACACCTGCTACACAATTATTTCTTTTTCACAAAAATCAGTCACTTTAGATTTACATTGTCATTATACGTATATCTAGATATTAACATATCCTTAAAATTTGTACTTAGGCTTTTTTAAATTACGCATTACTTTCAGCGTAATCGTTCCATAATACATAACGTCGTGATTGCGACCAACGTAAAGATAAATTTAATTATTAGCATACGGACACAGTACTAACGTTTCATCAATCATTGGTCGTTACCCAAGTTTTTTACTAACGATTATTTATTTAGTTAATACTATTCTTTGTGGACACAACTATCTCATAAGTGAATGTGAATTATGAGGGCGATTATTATTTCAATTTCGTTACACACAATCAAAAGGAGGTTATTTTGATAAAGCATTATGTTAAGTTCGATGAAATTAATGAAGAATATAAATATGTAGACATTTGATTGAGAATTGCCCTAAAAAGATTCTAATACAGTGGTACTCTAATTTGGACAGTTGTTTTTTTTTTCGAACTGACTACGCTATTGACCAAGCACGGTCATAACAGCTATACCGGACTACTAAGGCGAGTGCTTAAGGCACTCAGCCGATTTTTTTTTATAACTAGCTCGAGGGTGCGCGTCACACCACGCGCGATCCACTTTAGTTACCTACCTACTAAAGCAAAGCCTGTGAAACGTCTATATCGGCAAATTTTTCTCGAGATCGACTCCAAAAGTACTCGCCATCGACCGTTTGACCATATTCTAATCTATTACTCAAATAGCCTTCCTAACCTCCAGGTACGTAAGGCAACGAGAAATCCGGTTGACCCTTCTTGATATTTTTCTTAGCGACAGCGCGACCACGAAGCATATCCTCGTCCATCACTAGTTTATTGTTGACTCTGGAATAGAGTAAAGAATTTACTAGATTTTGCTCGCGAGTTGGCTCTTGTTAATATAAGTAGATATGATCTATCTCAGTTGGCGGCAAACTCGTCAGCCAAAAAAGCCAAATACCTATAATCCAAAACTATAATTTATCAAAGATACTTTTGTTTTAACTTAAGCTTTGCTATAATAGTAGATAGATTTAATCGAAATAATTAGGATTAAAAGTACACTCTAGAGCTTACTTTTGCTCAATATGTCTTTTTGCGAAAGACATGTTTTTGTCTTTTGGTGAAAGACAAAAAATGTGCCTCTTTACTGTAGGCTTGAGTTACAAAAATGTTTACTCGTCTCATACAAAGTTAGAAGGCGAGTTAATAGATAGTATTCCGTGTCGGCACTAAACAATTTGTGAAAACAACACAGTTACGGAGTGAAAGAGCCGCATGCAGCCCGCGAGCCGTGCTTTTCCGACCACTGAACTAAGTAATTAAAAAACAAAGAAATAAGAAACATTGTGTCTCTACCTAAACACAAATCAATAGGCTATGAAGAGATTTTCAAATATGCAGCGTCAAAAATTTGGAATAATATACCACCTCTATGACGAACAAAAAGCAAATTCATATTTAAGAAATTAATTAACCAATAGATTCTTGAACAAAGATTAGGGCATTTATAATTATATATCTGTCAATAGATTTGATGCATAATTCACATTATCATATACCTTTATATTGCAACGTTTTTCTCACTTATTACTTTATTTTTGGTTGAGTCTCTTTAATAAGTTATGTGCATTTTCAAAGTTTTCAAAGACGGCAATACGCTGACGTCAGTTTTCATTGTCATATTTTTATGTTTGAGGGTTTTTTGTACATTTTCTATGGCAATAAATATATTTCCTTTTAAAATTGTCGATTTCACCCAATATTACTCTCGTAGGTGGCTAACATTCGTAGAGAGGTGTTTTAATCGTATTTTTTGTAGTATCATACTAATGTATATAACAAGCGGGCCCGGCGGTCCTTGTCCTTGCCTTTTTCTCAAATAAACGAAATCATTTCAAAACAGCGATAGAGACATATCAGTCTATTCACAAAATACAGTTATAATTGTTTCAGTACTGCTTTTTTTTCTCTTTCTGTTTCAATTTCCTTGTTTTTGTATTATCATGTTAATTTTTTTTAAATATGTATAATAGTTTATTATTTAGTTTTATTAATATTTAATTTATTGTTGGAGCATTCCGTGGTTGTCTCTAAATATTACTACATTTACAATGTATCACAATAGTCACATTTTTTATATACTTACTAATATGTTGTCATGTCGACGATCCTAAAATAAATAAATAAATAATAAAAAAATCCTACAAGTCAAACGCAGTATATCACCTACTGGGTCCAATTGTGAATCTAAACCATTCTTGAATCCACCTGAAGACGCCCAAATTTCATCAAAATCTTTCCCACCGTTTAGGAGGAGTTCACATGCACATTGATAGAATAATTATATATACTAGTGGGTGCCCAGAGGTCGACATTCGACCATAGTTCATTAATTTTTTAAAGTTTGAATTTTATTAGGGTTCTTTTGTCAAAGGGTTTTTATTATGTTATAATATCATTGTAGAATGTAGAATGAAAAAGGGTAATTGGAACGTAAGAGTAAAATAATACATACAGTCGAGCATAGCAACCTCCTTGGCAACCTTTTTTGAAGTCCTTTATTGACAGATATCAAAATGTCTTTTATTTACATGTGTGTATATGTTGTGTAAAATTGAAGCATTAGTGTGAGTAATGCATATTTTAATTAATTTAATGTACTTCTAATGCATTTTATATAAAATAAATAGCTTTCTGCACTTCTCCTCCATATAAACTTTAACTATGCCAAATTTCACGTTCATCCGTTCGCCCAATTCCGTTAAAAAGGGATACAAAGTTTAGGCCTCACGTATTAATATATAGATAAAGATTTCGCTATGGTCTTTTATTGATGCTTCTACGACTTATGTTTAAATAGTATATCATGGTCCGAATAATGTTCTGTTTTAGTAGAGTATACTTAACCTATGTTTTTTTTGTACCCCTGAGACAATGTGTGTGCAAAATATCATGTTGATCGGTGGAATAGTTAAGACGTGGTTTTTATAATAGTTAATTGTCATTGAAAAAAATAAAATAAACAGAACCACAAATTTATTACGAATTTTTTTTTATATTATAGGAGGCAAACGAACAGACGGGTCACCCGATGGTAAGTGATCACCGCCGTCCATAGACAATAGCAACACCAGGGGAGTCACAAGTGCGTTGCCGGCCTTTTGTAGACGTATACGCTCGTTATGAAACGTGAGAGTTACTGGCGGGAGTCTGTTATGTAGTGGTTGTTATATTTTATTCATAGTCTTGTGTTATTTGTGATGTTTTGTGTAATATAGGTCAGTTATTGTACACAAGGCAATAACACCACGGAGCATGAATCTTGAGATGCCATAAAAACTCAATGGAAAGTTCTAACAAGGGAGCCGCCATCTTGTTCGAACATTTAAATTATCACAATATACTTTTTACCTATGTTATTACCTTCTTTGACAATAGCAGTAATAATCTAGAAGACTGGTTGTCACAGATAACATAATAAATAAATTACGATATGTGAAGATAATAGTAACAACTTACTTTTTGATGTAAGGCGTCCTTGGATACGTGTTCACTGGTACTGGGAAAGTCTGGGAAAAGTGTTTTAAATATGTAATACAAGTATCAAAATATTTATTATAACTGATACCCCTTTTCGTCTGCGATGTTTATGATCTTAACAATACATACCATTTATAAAAGAAAAACACGTTAAAATTGAAAAATATATTTTGCTCACGAAATTTCTTTAAACCTAACATTATTCATTTACTTCATCGCTTCTCCTGTATCCGCTTGCCCCACTTCACGCACTGTTTAACGCTTAGTACTTATATAAATCGTTATAAGTATACAGAAAATATACCCTGGTTTTTAATTGAGACAAAAATGCATATATTTACCTTTTTTATGTCATAGCAGGCAAACGAACAGGTGGTTCACGTGATGTTAAGTGATCACCACCGTCCATAGACACTAACAACACCAGGGGAGTTAAAAGTGCGTTGCCAGCCTGTGTTTGGGGGAAAGGGAAAGGGAGGGGAGGGGAGAGGATGTGGCCCTCCGGCGCTCTCACTGACCGAACGAAACGCAACAATACAAGCACTGTTACTTCACGTCGGTTTTCTGTGCGAGGGTGGTACTACCTCGCGCGAGACGACCCACTCGTGCTGATACCAGTAATAGCTTCAGCGTGGCTCTTTACCACCTACGAAACTAATTACTACTTACCTACTTAACACGCACGATGTTAACCAATTTTATGAAAACAAATACTAAATATTACTTTAGAGAATATGCTTTATGATTTTCACGCTGATATTTTATCATAAATCTAGTACGTTACTAATGATGCGTGTCCAAACAAACAGACAGACATTTAAAAAAATGAATAAAATGTATTTTACTACTTATTTCTATACACCTACTACATTTTATTTACAAAAATTGCATTCTTATTATGTGCATAGCAGATATGTAACATTACTGATCTTGTGCTTGTCTGCAAAAGATAATAGGAGATATCAATTAATTACTTGGAAAGTGTCGTTGACGACTTTCGCCAAAGAACGCGAGGGCGCGGGCCGCGACGGCGGCGGCAACGACGAGACCAACTCGCCCAACTGAAACAAAAAAAGTGCGTGCGTACAAAGTACACATGTCAGAAGTGAAACTTCTTTGGCGAACTATTAAGTCTTGTTTATATTTATACAAAAAAGAAAAAAGAATAAAAAGTTTATTTATTTATTTAATCTGCGTTTACTGCAAATGACTTCACTTCCGTTGCATACCTGAGTGACGTTACATCTGTAAAAATTATACCCTCATGCGCCTAAAGAAGTTACACTTCAAAAATAGAGGGCGGTGAAAATTCTTTTGCTTACATGTATTAAATTATACAGGCTTAAAGTTTAGACAGTAGCAATATTAATGAAGGATAGTCTGCAATCGATTCTCGTCCTAAATCAATATAAAAATATAGTAAAAAAAAACAAAACAACAAAAATATTGCCCTAACGTACCATAAGCAGTTTCACTTGCAACAAGATGTGGAATTTTTTTAACGGAGTATTTTAACTGCTGTTGGTAAAACTTTTTAGGCGACGTTCTATAAGTTTTTGAGACACTTTGACAAGTATTGACGAATAAGACGTAAATAACTTGCATATATAGGAAGCTGATTAATTATAGATTTTTGTTTCATCTGCCTTCATGTTAAATTCCATAGTCAAATGTCATTGTATATTAGTTTTTATGGTGGTAGAGCCACGCTGAAACTATTACTGGTTTCAACATGAATGGTAGTACCACGACCGGGGTAGTACCACCCTCTCATAGAAAACCGACGTGAAGAAACAGTGCTTGCATTGTTGCGTTTCGTTCGGTCAGTGAGAGCGCCGGAGACCCACCTCCCCTCCCCTCTCCCGTCCCTCTCCCTCCCCTAACCCTTCCCCCAAAGGGTGGCAACGCACTTGCGACTCCTCTTGTGTTGTTAGTGTCCATGGACGGTGGTGATCATTTAACATCAGGTGACCTACATGTTCGTTTGCCACCAATGACATAAAAAAAAAGTTCTTACCTCGTTATCTTGACACGGAACAGCGGTCGTATTGTCTTTTGATTTTTTCTCAACTGGTCCCGTTTCCAGTTGCGCTTCCGTATCTGAATCGATACATAGACAATTAAAACGGCATAATACTATAATAATATACTCCGTTTTTGTATTAAATTCTTCCCTATATTATGTGCAATTCCGAACTATTCAGAACGG
This sequence comes from Antheraea pernyi, assembly GCA_015888305.1. Classification (NCBI taxonomy): domain Eukaryota; kingdom Metazoa; phylum Arthropoda; class Insecta; order Lepidoptera; family Saturniidae; genus Antheraea; species Antheraea pernyi. The sequence continues at coordinate 16,727 of MU160987.1, forward strand.
CCAAAAATATTGACGAGGTCTGTAAGTGTATATTGTAAACATACGAACTCGGTGGGTATTTATAGTCGATGAGTGATTCTCCCGCGGTACTGTCAGTCCGTGACCTGCTGTGGTCCTGAAATTAAATTTACATAATATGGGGAGTTCCGCATCAAATAGTAGTTAAAAAAAAATTTTGATTTCCTGAATTTTGTGATACTTATGTTTTAGTATTCCTCAAAATAGCCTTCCTGGTAAATGTTGACATCGTTTTTTATTACTCGTTCAAATGATTTTTTTTTTTAATTTTTAGAGCATAACTTTTTTTTAAATTGTTCATATTTAAACTTTTATCTTTTGATTATTTTGTTTTTACATGGACATTATAGAAAAAAAAATCAAAGTTACTTCCATAACTTTTATAAAGACTTTTGAATTTTAAACTTTAACTATATAGAATTTCAAAAATGAATGTACACTTCGTTTTCATCATCTTTTAAGTTTGGTCTGGTAATGGGGTTTTTGTAATTAAATAGTAATTTGATGAATTTTGTGGATGAGTAGTTTTTTTTAGTTTTAGTTTTGATAACGAATTTTCTAGATTAATATTGGTATTTCTGCGTAGGTAATGGATGTTACAAGTTGCGATCAATTCAATGTTCAAGATGGTGGCCCCATTGTTAGACCTTTCCAGGGAGTTTCGAGAATTCAGGCTCCGTGATATTATTTCCAGTCAACTTCACTTATGCACAATAACCGAACTATATTACGTAAAACATCACCAATATTTCAAAATTATAGAGTCAAATAACACAAGACTATGAATAAAATATAAAATCCACTACACGACAGACTATAATAAGATCCAAGACTAAGACCAAAAACTCTTAATGCGTTTATTAATATAAAGTTGTAACTAACCGGTATAATATTTAGTGTCCATTGCTGTCTCTGTTTAGCGGTGGCGCGCGCCGTGCTTTGCTGCGGCGGCGGTGACTAATCAATAATGAAAAATCTCACTATCATTAAAGCAAAAACTCATAAAACGAAACTGACTGAAAGTTTTATACTTGAAAAGGATATTAACAAAATGTTTAAATAATAAAATAACCAAACCAAGTCTGAAATAATGGAACATCAGCCAAGAGAGAATCGGCATCACCCAACGAGGATTCCAAATTTAACGAGGATTCAAATATTCCAAAAAAATGTCGACCGGTTACCACGGTTCAGATAATGATACATTTTTATAAAGACAGGACGTGTATATTGAAGGTTTAGTAATAGGGTACTATGTTTCTAGGTACGAAGTCCTAACATTGGTATACTTACTTCAATTTCCTTACCCAACTTCTGTCTCAGTTCAGCGTTGAAACTCTCTGCGAAGCCGTCAACTGTGAAATACCTAAAAGACAGCGAAACGCATAAATGTAAATTATTTTTCGATATTAACATTAATTACGAATAAACTATTGATTCAAAACGACTACCAGTGAAATTTATAGGAGCGTTGCCTAGTACATGCAAATTGTGACCAAACTTTTTAGCGTGGGGAAATTACTTATGGATACACCACCCCCTCGGGGGAGAGGGTGGGTTATGCCCGACTCGCACGGACTAAAACCCCACGGTGTACGTCTGCCGCTATAGATGGGGCGGCACGAGATCTCTATAGACTTCACCGTGCCGCCCCAGCGGTGGGCCCAGCAGCGAATTCGCCGCCGCCGGGCCTCGTCATGTAAGGAGACAACCGGGTTCACACCGGCCGTCTCCTCCGTCCGCCGGACCTGTGCAATGGGAAGATAGGCCCCCTACCCATCTTCCCTGGTCCTGTAAATCGCGACCAAATTGAGCTAACCTAAGCTAAGCTACACATTCATGTATACGAGTTAGTGCCATGCATGTATACCTCATTAACTTTTATATGTATTTTGTATCGGGTAAAGCGAGTATTCGAACTATGATCGATCTCCGCATTATTCGAACTAGTTGATCACTGAGCGCAAATATCAGCTAGTTTGTTTTTCTTATAAAATTGTTTAAATTAGCATCGCATTTATTTCCGTACTCCTTTGAGATTAACAAGCGCAGATGATTAAAAAACTCTCTTCGATACAAACACCTTATTATATTGACGTCCGAAAATCATGCGCCTTCTGGACACGCGTCACGGAAGCAAAATGTGGTTCAATGTTATTGCGGTCGAAACGCACGCTCGCTTTGGTCTGCTTTCGCCTGATGTTCGATCTATAATAATTATTTGGCATAAACCAGAGTTTCCTAAACTATACTCCGTGAACCCCTAATCTCTACACAAACGCTCACAATATAATTACATACAATTTAAATATATGTTGAGTCTATTTGTACTTGTATACTGTGAATATTTATGTATCAGCCATTAAAAAGTGGAATATATCCAAAATATGATAATATTATAGAATTTGTCTGTCATTAAAACTACATGGAGAGTCGTCATTGAAATACCTAAGGGGGGTGTAAGGGGTGTCAAATAACATGTAAGACTTGAGACACCCAAGTCAACCTCACCTGCACGTGGTGCACCTTGCTGAATAACGAACAAGGCAATGGCGAAAGCGGGGTGGTAACTTTTTACAGGCTGACTGGGTCGTAACCACCATGTCTATGGCAAAAAAGCCCGTCATAGTGATTCGCTTTTGCGGGTCGCGTTTCGGGATCAGCCTGTGCATATCCAGCTTTTCGCAGGCCGGCATGACAGCGGCGACCGGCGATGGATAGTGTGTCACTCGGTGGTCGCCATTGTTTTTGGATTGTACTGTGCTTACCATCAGGCACAGTACAGTCATTTTACCGTGCTACTATAAAAAAAAAAATACCTATGAACTTCGGAACTGCAATTCATAAGATTAAATAAATTATCCATACAATACATTACCGATACAATTACATACTTATCGATAGATATATTAACTTGGGACGTTCCTATCATGATAAACTACGGACGATTAGTAAGACATTACCGGCATAGATGCCATTAATTGTGCCGGTAGGTAGGGATAACCCGTATACTATATATCGATGTTTTTCTTAACTTTATAGGTTTTATTTAAAGGCCTTTGGCTAGGATCTAATCTGATATTAAATGACGGTGTGGTCTAAGATAATAAATACCCGAATCCTAGCGGGACTTGTGTTCGAGTGAGCTGCCAAAACACACTAGTAGGTGTTAATTAACACTTAGATCAGCTATGCCAATTCTTTGATATAGATCAAACCTAGATAATAAAAATCCTGAAAACAAATGCAACCTGTTCATTCGTGTACATTAGTGATATAATACTCACCAACAGTTTTTATAATGAGTGCTAATTGATCAATGTCCGAGTCGCCGGGGAACAGCGGGTCTCCGGTCAACATTTCCGCGAAGAGACATCCAATCGCCCAGATGTCCACTTCAGGGCCGTATCTGAGTGGTTAATACAACAAATTAAAGTCCTAAATATTATCAACAAGTTTGTAAGGATATGTGGTTTATTGTTACAAAAAAAAAAATTGACAGCAATGTTGAAATTGGTCAAAATATAGCGATAAATGTAAAGCTATTTGGCAAAACCCAGCACTTGAAGGTATCTCGAAATGCGCTGAATAAATCGTCACAATTTACACGAAGATATAAAGACACACACTTATCGACACACGAAAATACAAAGAGACACAGACGATGTTAGGAGCGACCACGAATTTAATAACATTAAAATCGGTCTCAACTTTTGATATTTAAAAAAATTATAGTAGCGTATTGCATTTTATTTTTTGTATCGTATTTCTTCGTTCGTATTCGTATCTTTTAGAGCTGGCAGACTTGTTATTGCCTCATAGATTTGAATATGGTTGAAATGGTCATAGCGTGAATTTATTCCCTTGATTCATTCGAAAGTAATGCATGCATTAAAAGAAATAAATACTAAAGGTTTTGACCTGTGTTCAGCTACCAGCAATTCGGGAGCTCTGTACCACCTCGTCGCCACATATTCAGTGTAAGGCTCGCCGGGGGCGGCCAGAGCTCTCGCGAATCCTAGATCGCATAGCTTCACTATACCAGCATTGGATATCAAGACGTTCTCCGGTTTCACGTCCCTGTGAATTATCTGGAATGAAGAGAACATTTTCTAAATAATATTAAGTAATGTTCGCTTGGTTGCGACTGAGTGGAACTTTTGGTGAAGGAAATCATCGTGAAAGAACCATAGGATGATGGTGTAGGGCTTTTTCTAAGTCTACCTGGCTAGCTACTACCCTTAAGTTCAGAATCGGTTGCGATGTTTTGGCAGCTCCACTCGACAGCCAGTCCTCTCTAGGTTTAGTATTTTAATATCTTAGACCACATTTGTCTTTTATAGTTTTATACGTTAGATACTTAGTCCTTATGTAAAAAAAATATTGTCACAAACTTTTATATTATCCGATTCTTGTATTTGTATGTATGTGAGTATATCTATATGTTTTTTTATGTCAAAAGGAGGTAAACGAATAGGTGGGTCACCTGATTTTAAGTGATCACCACCGTTCATAGACACTAACAACATCAGGGGAGTTGCAAGTGCGTTGCCAACCTGTGTATGGAGGAGGGGTAGGGAAATGAGAATAGGAAAGGGAAAGGAGGTGGACCTCCGGCGCTCTCATTGACCGAACGAAACGCAACAACGCAAGCACTGTTACTTCACGTCGGTGTTCTGTGAGAGAGTGGTACTACCTCGGGTGATTATCTATTCAGTTCACTATTTATATGTATGCACACTATGTACGTAGTTGTTTAATTTTTAGGTTATATGTCAATGTTAAGTTAATTTGATCAGTATATTTTTTAGTTTATTCATTTTCTTCACTTCTTTTATACTTGCACTGCCTACGATAACTTTTATTCGTGATAACAAAACCGCTGGTTAACTGGAAAAAAATGCTTTGTGGCATAAGCTTACGAGTTTAGAAACTAAAAAGTACAATAAAATATTTATTCATTCTTATGAGCACTACGCGTTTATGAAATGTTTTTTTTTGTCCTGTAGAACTGAGTCAAGCGATCTGGTGCTTTTATTTCCTTCGGTTCATAAAATATATTGTTAAGAAAATTGTGTGTATCACCTAGTACTCTACAAATGTACAAGATAATATCTCACAGAATTCTGATGGCAGTAATCCATGCCCTTCAAGAGTTGATATAGATGTTTCTTCGCGGTATCCTCTCCGAGGCCGCCTGGCCGTCCGGACGCTTCCAACTCATCAAGCAGAGTGTGATCCAGGTACTCGAATACGAGGTAGAACCTTCGCTTACGACGGAACACTTCAATCATGTTGACGAGATGGTCGTGACGAAGTTTCTACGAATAGACACGATTATGAATCAACTGTGACTGGTTCAGATGACACTGAGAATGAAGTAAATTAGAAGTCTACAGAGTTCTACCTTGAGTACTTAATTGGATGTTAATTTACTACTCCTAATTGGTCGCAAAAGTAGTAAAGGAACGTGCAATCACCTATTGTAAAGTAACAATCTATCACGTATTTACGAGAGTTCTAGAACAACAAACAAAATTACGTTTAACAAAATTTTTCATTTTGAATTACTTCCTACCTAACTTTTTAATACGTCCATATAAACAAAAATATTTTTATGATATATTAGAGTACTAGCGGGCCCGGCAGACTTTGTCCCGCCCTGATTATAAAAAAGTCTTGGACAAGTTATATACCAAAACGTTCCTCGTGAATCACTTTATCCATTAGTGAAAATTGCATAAAGATCCGTTCAGTCGTAATTGAGCTTATCGCGAACAGATAGACAAACAGACGCGGTAAGGGACTTTGTTTTATACTATGTAATGAAGTATCAGTGTATGTAACGTACGCTGAGATTGTTTTTAGACGATAGGATACATTTTAACTTAGACATTTATCGTTTCATTTTGGTAAATTTCAATAATATTCTTATAAATTATAACCTTCTTTATAATTCCAATTCTAAAACTTCAAAGCTAGCCATATTCACAAATAGTGTCAGCCAATATAAAGAAATTTATTTAAGTAATTTAAGTTAAAAAGAAAAAAAATAGCATGTTAAGTTAGTTACTCTTGTTTTAGTTTCCTTCATGTTGACCATTTAATTATTTGCTCAAGCACATAATATGTAGTAAGCACCTATATTTAGGATTGTACTTATATAGAGTTTATTCTTTGTAATGCATGTATTAGACTGTCATTGTGTAAACAAACCTTCTTGGTGCGTTCGCCTTAGTAGTCCGGTGAAGCTGTTAAGACCTTGCTGGGTCAATAGCGTAGTCAGTTCGAAAAAAAAAACTTTTTGGTACTTCAAATAAAATAAAAATCTTTTTTGATATATAAGTAGTATATTACTGTGAAGCTTAATTAAAACCCGTCTAATAGTTTTTAAGCGAAAGAGTAACCTCATGTACGTAAAGAGTTTGCATATCATGTATATGGCGAAAAAGTACGTCATAGTGATTCTCTGCTGCGGGTCGCGTTTCGGGATCAGCCTGTGCATATACAGCTTTTCGCAGGCCGGCATGACAACAACGACCGGCGACGGATAGTGTGTCACTCGGTGGTCGCCATTGTTTTTAGATGGAACTGTGCTTACCATCAGGCACAGTGCAGTCATTTTGCCGTGCTACAATTTAAAAAAAATCCATCCTGGCAAGCTTCCTAGCTTATAATATTGGTAGGATTGTAATTCACTACTGACGAAGTCGCAAACGGTTACTAGTATTTGACGGAAAGATCCTGTTTGTTACTTATATGATTATTCCCAGACAACTCTCTATCAACAGCCCATACGTGTACCTTCAACATTCGAATTTCTCGGAGTGCCATTTTTCTTACAGCGGCGTCTTCCTCGGTCTCTAGGAACTTCTTGATGGCGACCAGCTGTCCATTGTCGCGGCGCCTGCATTTCAGCACAACACCGTAAGAGCCTTCACCGACCTGTACATTAATAATTCTTATAACATAAAAACTAATTGAAGAGATATACAGAGAAAATAGATCCGAAGATAGCGAATGGTTTTGCTAATTTTACGAAGCATATTTGACCAAATTTTTATTAGTAATCTCTTCAAAAATATTTCAGCTATGATGCTAAAATGTTATATTATAGTGTTGTGTAACATTTGCAAGTGAATTTTATACTTATTTCCATAGGGGTATAATAGTTTAAAATTTGGGGAGTTTGTTACCAACTATTTTTTTTATTATAGCACGATAAAATGACTGCGCTATGCCTGATGGTAAGAGAACAGTACAATCTAAAAACAATGTCGAGCACCGAGTGACACACTATCCATCGCTGGTCGCCTCTTTCATGCCGGCCTGCGAAAGGCTGGATATGCACAGGCTGATCCCGAAACGCGACCCGCAGAAGCGAATCACTATCACATGAAGATATTTATCATCCGACAATTTTACTGAAAGCTAGCCTCTAGTCTTAGATGTTTTTTTTTCTATTATGTATAGTATTCGTGTTAGTGTATTCAAGGCAACCACTAAAGCCGAGGTTGGACCAGTCTGGCAACCTTGAGTTTGTCGCGCAGTGTCCAAAGTTCTCGCCCTAAAATCCCATGTGAATGGTGTGAATTAACAATAGAAACAAAAGGGATTTATGAATATGAACAAGTAATATGATAATCGAAATACCTCTAATAAAAATAACACAAATGTTGCGTATGATACAATAAAACAGTTCGTGAACTACCGCTTGTGTTTCACTACGCAATACATAACTACGAGAAATAAATGTACTGACCACAGAAAGCTGTTCGTATTTGTCCATGCCGCGTCTGTTAGGCGTTGACGGAAACCACGTTGACCAGCCTGCCTAACGGTGTAATATCGCAAAAGTCTTCTTGAGCCATATTAACCAGTTTCAATCCGTAATTCTGTAACGTCAAAAATATATACACTAAATAAATCTTAGGCAGTATTCGATAGCCTAGTCTCTTCATGAGAAAGCGCTTATGAATGTCAAAGAAACCACCGGTTCGGACAAACAACTCAATAATCGAGAAGAATACGATGGGTGTTACAATCGTATATAGCTGTGTTATTTCTAATGTACGTAATTTCGTATCTTTATATTTCAATTTTTTTTTATAATAGACTATGTGACGCTTGACCTCTGTCAAACCTGATGGAACGTGAGAACGAGGCCTAGGATGTAACGCGTTCACCCAGTAAATGCACATTCACTCTTCTTTTGAGATCACTTCATCATACACTTCAGGAAAAACAGACGCAGGCAGCGTATTCCACTCCTTCGCGGTTCTTATAATAAATGACGATGCAAAGCACTTCGTCCGGATGGATGGTATGTCAACCACGAATGAATGGAGCCCCGTACGTCGTCTGGTAGTACTAAGATAAACGGAGACGGTGGAATTAGTTGGTGCAGATCTTGTGCACATTCTCCAAAGTGTAGCCGATAGAATACTACAAGACAAGATACCCTACGCCGATGTTCCAGTGTTTGCAGTTTGGCTGCTAACTAGTCACCAAAATAAGAGACTAGTCACCAAAATAAAATTACAAGGTATGGTCATAATATCTGAAACTTGCTTATACAAAATCATAAACATACACACATTTACACCCAGAATGGACATGCTTGTTACTCGCACAATAGCATGCCAGTTACTGGAAAGTACAGGCTACGTATATCGAGATTCTGTCTGTAGTTCGCGGGTCTTTTGATTTTTTCCATTCGCAGGGATATGCGGAGGGAGACGTATCACGTCATTAGCATGAAGATGTTTGATTCTAGAAATTGGTATACCACCCACAGGCATATGTATATCGGCTTCACGGAATGCCAGTAACCGGCACGCCATTTACAGACATGTTTATGTATCCTGGGCCTTACTAATACATATTATAAATGCTACTAATTATTTGTTTGTTTGCTACGCTTTCACGTCTCAATTAAATTATTTAATTATTGTTAAGTTTTAAATTATAATTTAACGCGGTCAAAGTCGCAGGCGTTTGTTACGTAGTTGTCATAAAGTAACACAACATTCATAATATGTTGTTACACTTTAAATTTGAAATATACTAATAATCTTACTGAAGCATAAACTGAAAGATTTGAAGTAAAACAATATTATAACAGACACAAGAAAATATGAAATAGCAGTCCGAGCAATTTATATTTCATCGACTAATAACAGATGTGTGGTTATAATGAGTTTGTTATTAGAAAATAACAAGTCTCGTCCGTTCTAACGGATCTGTACGTTTAATTCTTTAATAACAGCAAACGTTCTATCGTTTGGTCTAAATAAAAAAATGTAAGCGATCCGAACAATCATGTTTTCTAGTTACAATCCGTCTAAGTGTGCGATTTCACAGGACTAAATTTGTGTGATATCACAGGATTTCACTTGTGGTAACACCGGATTTCACTTGTGTGACATCACAGGATTTCACTTGTGTGATATCACACAATTAGGTATTCAAGTATAGCAGCTTACTAGCTTACATTTTTCAACTTCATGCATTCAACGAGTATTAAAAGATACCATCCTTCGGAACAAAATTATATCTTAAAAATCAAAATTTAGCCATTTGTATACGCTAAATTCGGGTATAATATTGCGTATTTGACAACATAGAGGGTATGTTCGAGAATTTTCGAAGTTGGGTATAGCAAATACTAACTTCTATGTCGAGTTTTTTCATCCAAGCGCGACACAATGCCTACACTAGGTACCTACTAAGTTGTACATTGAACACTGTGTAACTACTTAGAAACACTCAAATATAAATTAACATTTCCATTTTTTCCTTAAGTTTCTACTCTTTCGAAGTACTGCTATCAACCGATCATAACTTCTTTCTTGAGTAGTTTATTTATATTTGTAAGTACTTGTAAATTACCCTCAATCCAATCTACTCTTTGTTCTACGATTTTAATTTAGCTGTAAGTTTTCCCAACAATTGTAAAATAAATAAAATACATTTGCAAATCATCGCCATTGTCATTATGTCATTTAAAGTCATTAAAAAATTACAGATGTTAAGTAAAATTATAATTTAAAAGGCCAACCCGTATTGAATACAAACAATGAAATTTCTATGAAATAACAAAACTGGAGTACTGTTGCCATCTTTGAGCGGGAGCACCTGGATACCAACTTGGACCATTTGACTCGACGTGAAGACAAGCTATGACAATTGTTGGCGATCTCAAGCTCAAAAACGGTATCGAACCATTAAGTCTAAGGAGAGACGTCGCCTCTTTATGTGTGTTCTACCATCTGTATAATGGGTTGTGTTCCGAGGAATTGTTTAACATTATGCCTTTAGCTGCTTTCCAGCATCGTACCACTCGTCATTGGCAGAGAATTCATTCCCATACGTTGGAACCAAAATGGTATCGGACGTTAAGGTTCGGCACCGCGAATGTGGTGACAGTTCTGATGGTGCAAGCTTCCATAGGCTGCGGTGACCGCTTAAAACCAAGCGGCCCGCATGCTTGCTTGCTACTATCGTGGTATAAAAAAAACTCAACTTTTCAGAAGTACAATGTTGCGAACATAAGCAAGTTATTTTGTAAAATCGCTGTAAGCCTTAAGCATGCACCGAATATACTATTTCCACATATGTAAAGGTTCCCACGGAGAAAATATTGCTTTGAAAATGTGTTACGGAAAATCCAGAATTCCCTTAATTAATATTAAATAAGGCTTTATAATGTAGATATGTATTTGTATGTAGAATATAGTAACAGCCGAGTTGTCGCCTACTATTTTTATATAAAGTTTATTTGTTATTATATACTTTTTTCGTTGCTATTAATTAATTCTGTTGATCAAGTAATTAAAAAAATTAAGTAGAAGTCATTGCGATCTCCTGGAAACAATACGAATATGTTAATTCGTTTCAAAGAAAATCTCTGAAAGTATCCAGAATGTTTTCAAAGTTGCTCAAATTTTTACATTGCCACCTCAATCATACGGTTACAAGCAGTAATGTTTTACGTATAGGGGTGGAACCGTTATACCGGTTCATACCATGAACGTGCTATGAAAGTATTAGGAACGAAAGAAAGCATAACGAACTACATACACTATACCCACTGGAACGTTCCATACTTGTATTTATCACGTTTAATGACCGTATCATGCGGTCTCATAATCTATACTCTATACTATATTATGAAAAAAGTCGTCTGCCACGTCTGTCTGTTTGTTCGCGATAAACTCGAAATCTATTGAACAGATTTTCATGCGGTTTTCACCAGTATATACAGTTATTCACGAGGAAGGTTAGGTATATAATTTGTCAGGGTTTTATATTATCAGGACGGGACAGCGTCCACCGGGCCCGTTAGTAGTCTATAAGTCTTTTGTCATTCATCTTATAAATTGTGCTTCTACATCTACAAGCGAATAGTAGACAGTCTAACGCGTATACAACGGTGAGTAAGCGCGGTTACAACGCGTTTATTAGCCTGCACACAGCGGTCTGGCAACGTCGCGTCCCATACACGAAGCGTATCGGCTTGATAAATATTTTGATTGGGTATTCGCTGCAGGTACAGTGGTGGGCATCGACTCATATTAATACGTTGGCTGCCATGGGACTTTTCACGAAACTAACCTGAGAAGCCATTTTGTTCTACAAATAATATTATATACTTATTAATTTATTTTACGCTAATAAGTGATCTTACAGCTAACAAAAGAACAAATATAGAAGTAATAACATAAATAAGGCTAAAAGTTCACACAGATATAATACATCATAATATATTAAAGATGGTAATTATAGTAAAGACTAATAATCAAGAAGCTAGAAAAATGTTGTTTTAGAAGAAAAACATGGTGCGAATTATCTCGTACCTACTTATACAAGATTAAGTATACTGCAACACGATATAATGAAACCAAAACTTGACTTTTTTTCTCTTTCTTGATACCACCATGAATTTCTTGAAGGTGGTAGAGCTACGATGAAGCTATTATTGATTTCAACATGAATAGGTCGGCTCGTTCGGGGTACTACCACCTAAAACCGACGTGAAATAACAGTGCTTGCACTGTTACGTTTCGTTCGGTCAGTGAGAGCGCCGGATACCATCTCCCCAGATACCATCCTCAGATCATTATAGGTGATCTCACTCATCCTCTATAAGGGAAGCCGTAATTATTTTAACTTTTTTTTATATCATACGAACGTGTGCCTCACCTGATGTTCAGTGATCACCACCGTCCATAGACACTAGCAATACCAGGGGAGTCGCAAGTGGGTTGCCAGCCTGTGTATGAGGGAGGAGGAGATGGGCCTCCGGCGCTTTCACTGACCGAACGAAACGCAACAATGCAAGCACTGTAATTTCACGTCGGTTTTCTGTGTCTAGGGTGGTAGTCGACGGGCGAGTCGACCTTATTCATGCTGAATACCAGTAATAGCTTCAGCGTGGCTCTACCGCCAATTTTCATCCTCATTAACTTGATAAATCAAAAGGTAAGTCCAAATAAATGTGATCCAGCTCCGCGATCCAATCATGAATACTTCTCGGTCCTTGTCTTTTTAATTGACTATTCTCTTTTAGCCAGAAATGTTCTCACAGCGCGGAAGTAACTCGGCCGAAATTTCTACTACTCAATGATGCTAAAATGAACCAGCATTGAACTATCCATTCGACTACTTCTACTTGAACACTTTGATAGTAAACGTAGCATTTACGCCGATATGTATATTATAAAACATTCTAATATCAAACCATTGAAGAGCAAACGGAATCGTATTGCAAGATTTAATATCACGCAAAGCGTCTATCTAAACTTTAAGTCGATTATTAACAAGAAATGGCTCACGGGATGAGGGTACCTATTTCCGGTAAAGCGTCCCCCCGTAACATAATTGGTATAACCCAGACACGTTCAATAAACAATGCCAGTTCTAATGTCCATTTATAGAACTGACATTGAAAAAACCGTTCGACATTTATTGCTATGGGGACATAACGTGCGCTTAATCGCCGCCGTTGGGTCAATGTCAGCCCTGTGTGTGCATCATTAATCATTCAGTATAATGGGTGAATTTATCAGTAAAGTCATTTAAATTAGTGTAATATAGATATTCTGAATATCATATTCACTAATACGCATAATGTTATAAAGTTATTTGTGTTCATTTATACCACGATATAAGCAGTTATTGAACACTGAAGCAATAACAGCAGAGATCTTTAAAAACCTGTTCATTTCGCTTACAAAGAGCTCCGTTCTATAGTTTTCTGGGTTAAGCTTAACAATAATTTATTTATACCACGATATAATCAGTTATTGAAGTCGTATCAGCAGATATCTTTAAAAGCCTGTTCAATTCCCTCACGAAGATGCCCGTGCTAAAGTTACTTTTTTATATCATAGTTGGCAAACGAACAGGTGTATCACCTGATGTTAAGTGATCACCACCGTCCATAGACACTTGCGACACCAGGGGAAGTGCGTTGCCAGCCTGTGTTTGCGAGAGGGGGTAGTATGGGGAGAACCGAGGAAGGGAGGTGGGCATCCGGCGCTCACACTGACCGAACGAAACGCAGCAATTCAAGCACTGTTAGTTCATGTGGGTGTGTCTGTGGGTCGGGTGGTAGTATCCCGGGTGAGCCGACCCATTCATGCTGAAACCAGTAACAGTTTCAGCGTGACTCTACTACCTACAAAACTTACTTGGCAAGGATCTCAATATACATCTCAATTTAAGAACTCCTTTAAAACCGGGCTGAATATGACCATTGTATTTTCAAAGTATGCGGATAAACTCACTGCCGATAGCGAGTGATGCGACAGCGGAAAGTATCTACAGGTCACGATCGAAAGCTTCTTCCCAATATAATCTATTATATAAACAGTAGAACACACATAAGGAAGTAACATTTCCCCTCACATTTAATGGATCAAAACCATTTGTGAGTTCGGGATCGTCAATGGTTTCACAGCTCGGTTTTAAAATGAGTCGAAAAGTTCCACGACATTTAATCAGTTACCACGGTTGCAATTGGCAAAAGTGTTATATTAGGTGGCTCTCTCGCTTTCCCCTTTTCCTCCACACAACAATATTTGCTTTGTTTCAATTAAAAAAAGCAAGAAATAGTATACGTGGGAATCGCGCAGGTGGGCGACCTCTTTTAAATTAAATTTGTTTGACAGCCAATAAATATGAGTAACCAAATATATAAAAAAAACCTCGAATCTTCCTGCCTTTATTTTCTTTACGAGCAGGCAAATCGAACAAATGATTTCCAACGTTGTATTGCAGGCAGGCGTCAAAATGGCCGTTCAGTTCTAGATGGAAGTAACTTAAAATATAAAATAACTATGTACGATAGTTTATTTTTAAGTGAAGCCTTCATCAGTCAAATTGAAAATCCCTTGTTTATTTCCCTCTATTGTATTCTATACATCTAAATTTCCTCCACTATGAAATTAAAACCCTTGTAATTTGATATCAGTGATTAGTACATAAAATCTTGCTTAAAATTGAAAGTTCAGAAAGCATAATACTTGTTCTTCAGGAAACGTGGGTTAACTTTTTTTATTCTTTATATTTATGGTTATGCCTTACTTCGTGTATGATACAGAAAAATAGGTTTCCGTTATACATACTTTTATAATATAAACTGGATACGCGTAACCAGTTTAGTACTCTTATGGAAAGGTGTAAAAAATCTATACTAATATTATAAAGAGTTTGTTTGGTTGAACGTGTGCTAATCTCAGAAACTACTGGTCCGATTTGAAAAATTATTTCAATGTTAGATAGCACATTTAGCGAGGATGTATCATCACGCTAAGACCAATAGGAACGGAGCACCAATAAGGAATGTTCCAAAATCGGTTTTTTGTTTTCCTTTCGAGAGCTTCCTACGTGTTACCAAAGTAACTATTCGAAGCGGACAAAGTCGCGGGTAGAAGCTAGTAAATAATAATTTGTATAACGAAAGTGATTAGTTTGAAGCCAAAAATAACATCTCGTGAACAGCTCCAAATGCCGTAGCCGATAATTTTTTCGTTGATTTTATTTGAACTTTCAAGAATCGAAGAAAATATATAAAAGCTAAATAACTCAGAGGCTTATCTGATAAAACCTTTTTTATCAGTCGCTTTTTGAATTGAAAGTTTCGCGTTATGCTTTAGGCGGTAATAAGGTATGTATGTATTTGTATCCCCGATGCGCCTCCCACGATAATCGGGGAGGTCAACTCTCGCTCTCTCGTGAGGGGTCTACCACTCTGACCCATAAGACCGTGAAGAGCCACCTGAGAAAGGACCGACACTTGCCGGGGAGTAGATGCAGTGCCAGTCGGCAGCTCCTGCTTCCCGGCCAATAGCTGTGAGAAGTACAAGTCGGACATAACTCACCCCTCAGTTGCCCGGTTAGATTTCCCCATGTAAAAAAAGGTATGCATGTCCGTGTGTGTGAAAGTACATTTAAGTGTCTATATGGGTCTAGTAGTATACCAAAATTAGTAAATATATAGTTAAGTTTTTATAGTATGGGAATTCGTATACTATATAGTTTATAATTCAATACGGGTAAGCCAAAGAAGTTTACTTCCTTCGCGTGTACATTAGGGTAGTTCATTTCCGCAAACATTTTTTTTTTCGTTGCTCACGCAAAATATTAATCTACGTATAGAAAAAAAAATTCTCGCCAAGTTTAAGCTCTTAATATTAGTTTTAAGTACTTACAATTTAAATTTAAAGTTTTATCATTCAAAATATATGTAAATAAATCTTTTTTTTTCAAATTTCTAATGCTTTCCCGGTTTTTAGAATATTGCAAATCGGTTTGATGGAACTTGTGGGGAATTTCACGCTCTTCAAAATAGTGTTAGTGTTTTTTTGTGTAACTCACATTGGTTCACCAGTAGTAGTCGCCAAAGTACAGTTTTCGAAAAAAAAAAAAATATTTTCTCTTAATTTTTCGAGCAAACCGATTTGCAATATTGTAAAAGCCGGGTAAGAATTAAAAATTTGAAAAAAAAAGATATTTTTACATGCATTTTGAATGGTATAAATTTAAATTGTAAGTACTTAAAATGAATATTAAGAGCTCAAACTTGGTGAGATTTTTATGTAGATTAATATTTAATATTTTGCATGAGCAACGAAAAAAAAAAAATTGCGGAAATGAACCACCCTTGTGTACATACTATTACTACACGCATTCATTTGTTTGTCAAATAATTATCGAACTTGTAAGAAACAGTACCCGGATAAAAGTATGAACGTAATACGATGAAGTCTTCATGAAATATTGCGGACGTATTCCCGGTGCAGCGAATACGAAAAATCGTATTTATTGATTAGTAATTTGTTATACTGCGACTAAGTATAAATCGACGGAGACACGCGACATTCGCCTCTCTGCCTTTTTATTTACATTCAATGCAGAGAGGGAATATAGTTTTCAAATAATATAAATATACTTTGTTATACTTTTAAGTATTTGGAAGTTTTTCTACAGCGGATTTTAAAACTAAATCCATGTTGACTATTGCGTATACCTAAATTGCAATCACTATATGTTATTAAACAAAGACATATGCCTCTGTCTGTTCGCTATAAACTCAAAAACGACTGAACGGATTTTTATGCGGTTTTCGCCAGTAGATAAAGCGATTCGTGAGGAAGGTTTAGGTCTGTAATTTGTCAAGGTTTTTTTTATTATCTACGGATGGAACAACTAAATGCGTATATGAGTTTGTTTATTTGTTTGCTACCCTTTGACGCCTTAACTGCTTATAACCAGCACATATAACGCTAAGACTAAGACCCTATTCTTCGAACTAGAGAACAGTTAAAATTAAAATGGATAATTTAAAAAAGGCTGCTGGAAAAAGAACGCAACAAATAAGGATGAATATACTAAAGGTTCTTTATATTTCATGCATATTACTATATATTAATATATGTTTTCATGCATATTACTATTTCTTAATATATGTGCAAATATAAATATAATGAGATATCTAATCTGTTTTAGACTTTGGGTGTACAAGGTCAAACTAAGTATTAAAAAAATCATAGTTACTTAAACTTTCTCACATTTGAAATTAAAAGCGTTGTTTGTTATTCTAACACATGTTCAAGGAACTACACTATTTTGGTTTACAATTAATCAATAAAACTAAAACCCTAGCTGAACATCTAGTAGAGAATTGTTTATAAGAAATAAAGGTTATTGTATTGTTTTTCAGGTAAAAAGATGCAGATGTTGAATCACGTGTAGCCCGTAATTATGCAATAGCCCGTTATTATGATGCAAAAAAGGAAAAAAATTGATTTAGTAATTAAGTTTCTTAGATTGAAATTGGAAAATGAAGTTTGTGATGAATGATTATCTATCAATGTAGTGAACAACATAAGTGTATTGAAATGTATCAACTGTGGTGCGTAAATTGAAAGTGTATAACTCTTGTTATTTATTTTTTTATAATAGCACGGCAAAATGACTGCACTATGACTGATGGTAAGCACAGTACAATCCAAAAACAATGGCGACCACCGAGTGATACACTATCTATCGATGGTCGCCGCTGTCATGCCGGCCTGCAAAAAACTGGATATGTACAGGCTGATCCCGAAACGCGACCCGCAGAAGCGAATCACTATGACGGGCTTTTTCGCCACATACATGGTGGTTGCGACCCAGTCAGGCTGTAAAACCCTACCACCCCGCTTTCGCCATTGCTTCGTTCGTTATTCAGCAGGGTGCACCACGTGCAGGTGAGGTTGGCTTGGGTGTCTCAAGTCTTATGATGTTGTTCGACACCCCTTACACCCCAAATAAATAAATATATTAAGAAAGTTATCTGTAGTAATTTAATAACCTTTAGGTTAATCAGTAACCTTTGTATTGGAAAGTTTGAAGTAGTATAAAATAATATATTGTAGTTGTTATTGCAATACATTCATAAAACACAACATTGTTTTATAATTTTATAAAATGTATTTAAATAAAGTGTAATACAGGACTTTTTCAATCGGCATATGCAGAACATATATCACTTAAGTACTAAAAATATTTGAAATATCAAATGTATGTTTACAAGATATGGTTTTATGATCAACTGTCGAACACAAATATCAAAGTGGGTTTTTGGCGGGATTTTGGTCTGTCATGTAGTGGATTTTATTTTTTATTCATAATCTTTTGTTATCTCACTCTATATTGTGTAAAATTGGTGATGTTTTATGTAATATAGTTTGTTTATTGTGCATAAGTGAAGTGAATGGAAAATAACACCACGGACCATGAATTCTGAGATGCCACAAAAACTCCATGGAAAGTTCTAACAAGATGGCCACCATCTTGTTAGTTCATTGAAATTATATCAAGAAACTTGTAATATCGATACTCACTTGACAATGGCAGTAATAGTCTACTAGAAGACTGGTTGCCAAAAACGGAATGGAAGAAGAACTTGTAATACTATTAACTACTCGACAATGGCAGTCATAATCGAAAAGATTGGTTGCCAAAAATAAAATTTAAAAAAAGTATCAAGGTTTGGGCTGCGTTAAGTCGTCAATAACAAAAATGTATTTAAATAAAACCATATTCTCAACATTAAAAAAGTAATAAATCATTACAAAATGAATATGTCACATAAATTATTCATTTTTGTAATATACAAATTTATTCTTATTTATATTTCAATTCAAAAACAAAACTGTGTGTAAAAACAAACCGTATTTTAACGTGAAGGAGGGCGAATAACCGATAACCGTTCGTCGCAGGTAGTAAGCATCAAAAGTTATAGGAACATCTTTAACGACTCGTAACGATAATTCAGAAAACGAATAGTTACTGATGTCTATTAACAGCTAGTTGAATATGGGAACCGGGCATTAACCGATCACCGATAAGAATCAATTTACACGTTTCGAAAATAAACTGGGCCAAACTACACATTTCTTATTATAATATATATGTACATACCCAGATTAATTCCATAATACCATAATTCATTATAAATAATAAATTAAAAGTTTGCACTGCCTATACTAAGTGCACACCTGTACCGATATCTACCACTGGCATTAGAATTTGTCCCTCACAAATTTCCTACCTTGAAACTAATACAATTGTAGAAACTCTCTATTAATAATTTAAAACCATTTTGTTTTCTCACAATTCATATCAATTACTTAATTATAAAAAAAGATGGTTTCTTAAAACATAACGTTCAATGTTTTTCAGCAATTTATGAATTAACTAGCTGTGTAAATTAACTAATAAAATCATCTGAATGTATTAAGTCCATTTCCTTATGTAGTTTTCTCTCGTATTTAAGTCGCGTCCTCATTAAAATTACAATAACTTTTCATATAACGAACCGATTTTAATGAAACCAAGACTAAATGTTACTCGAAGATATTTTTTTTATTTTGTGAGCTTTTATCGTGGACGCAGTACTTTAGCAGTAATGTGTGTTAATAAAACAGACAAGCAGGGTGATAAGAGTTGTTGCGTTATGCATGCTTGGTACACATGTATGTTTCAACAACTCATATATGTATGAATGGTTAGCTTAGCTTACATAGGTCGCGAATTGCATGTATCAGGCAACAGCCAAAGCCGAGGTGTGCCGCGCACCCTTGAGCTAGTTGTCAAAATAAAATCGGCTGAGTGCCTTAAGCGCTCGCCTTAGTAGTCCGGTGAAGCTGTTAAGACCTTGCCTGGTCAATAGCGTAGTCAGTTCGAAAAAGAAAAAAACAGGCAAGCAGACAGAGATTTCTTAAAATGATTGAAATGTCTGTTATTACTTATTCCAAGACACCTGCAACAATTAAAAGTACAAACACTTTAGATTTACATTATTATTATATTTATAGAAGACAAAGTCGACATAATCTAAAAACAAGATAGTTTTCAAATGGCAGGATTTCTTCAAACTTATTCGATACCAAATGTTGTATTTTGGTTTATTTGAACGATATCATTATAAATTAAAGCCTATGTACAATTATTACTATGAAGTTTCGTTACAATTCCTTTAGTAGTCTTGGCCTGAAATAATATCAATTCATTCACACAAACTCTTGAGCACGCCTTCGCCTGCCTTAATATAGGTTTTCTTTTTCGAACTGACTGCTCTATTGACCAAGCTAGGTCTTAACAGTTTCACTGGACTACAAGCTTAATATAGGATTGACCTATCTCTGGAGAACAGTATTTTTTGGATAAAAAGTATCATATATCTTTTTCAGTACTCCTGAAAAGGTACATGCAAAATTACAAAATGATGAGACGAGTACTTACAGTTTGAAAGCTTTACAAACAAACTAACACAAGCAGTTTATAGTACTAGTATAAAACACATTTTCCGATATCTTCCCATTAGGTCGCGCTAAGTAATATTTGCTTGATTACAAGCATTTAGTAGAAGATCTACATCACGTAGTGACAGAATGTATTAGGCTCCAAGCGGGTAAACAGTTACTGATGACTACTTTCTATTTAAATTTACAAGATACTGTAATATCTCATGGGCAACTACCCAAACCTAATAGTGTTGAAGCACTGAGTTTAAGTTGTTGAGTTGTTATTAGTGATGCTATATTAGCTTTAATAATCTGTTTTATTTAAGTTAGTGAGCCTTTGAATTAAGTTAATGTTAATGTTAAAGGACTCATATAGCAATAAAAGCCCCTAAATAAATATAAAAAAGCATGTATTGAAATTTAACGAGACAAAGTCGCTTTCAGTAATATATTCGTTTTATTTCTCTTTATAAATAACAACAACAAAGGGAAAAGTCCTGGCTAATCTATACTAATATTATAGAGAGATAAAGTTTGTGAGTTTGTAACGTTGTAGGGGATAATATCTCGATCTACTAAACCGATTTTGGAAATTCCTTTATGAGCCACAGATAAAATAAGTGTGTCATTAATATTATATGTTCTGTGTAATGTGTAATTTTATTATGTTATTATTAAACAATTATATTGAGTTATTAGATTAAAACACGCTTGGAATTTACGTGACACTGTTTATCTTATAAAATCATTTTATTTAAATATTTTTGTAGAAAAAATGATGTATGAAAAATATTGTATCCTTTCCTATATCGATTATTTTAATCATTCTTCTTTATGTTAATAATATTCAAATAGCTCCGATAATTCGAACTGATCGTTTTGTTCGAAGTATTCGAATATTGAATACGAATTAAACATTCGAAACATATTCGATTCGATCATTATTTGCACACCCCTAGTATTTACGTGCACGCTACAAAGAAATCTATTTTTTTATTTTCATAGATATATTGATTTTGTCTCTACAGAAATGTTTCAGAATCAAAACATGCACAGAGATGAGTAAATTCCAGATATCACCATCGTTCATATATTGATCCACTCTATCCTTTTAACACAAATACCCGCTTGCCATAGCGTTTAATTCCATAATCCGGCAAATGGTTAATATGGTTTGGGACTTTGTTGTAAAACCTAACAGTATTTCGCTAAAAAAATGTTACTGGTTTTATTGAGTCTGAAACATGGGATAACCATATTGTCACAGTTTCAGTTTTTTACGATATCCAGCTTTTCAACGTTTTTGCTGACATACATTAAATTATCAATGTTTGTATTGTCCGTTTGTTAAATTTAAATTTTGACATTTGAAACAAAGTCGCTGAAACAGTTGGTCTCGATTTATCATTTAACCGTTTTCCATAGCCATAGTATTATTGTGTTACTAATTATATTTGCGTGTGTTATATACAGAATGCGTCAATATACTACCAGAATGCAGAACACCAAATATAAAATAACTTTACTTTCAAAATGTTTGGCAGACTGGCTGAAACTTTTGTATATATTGTAAATAGAATGTCGTTCAAACAAATGAATGATCGCGTCTCTATAAATACTTCATATGGTCATATTAATAAACAGTCTATTTTACGCACTCCGAGTTTTATTATTACGCTGTCCGTGTCAGTCTAGAATCTTATAGTAGTGACCCCGAAGCTCCTACATACTGATTCAGTATTTTTTATTAATATATTAACAGAATAAAAATAACCTGGCAACACAGTCTGATGTTTACAGGTACAATGGTAGGCAGAGTACAGAAATAACGAGTGTTTACATTCACCCAGGATGCGTAAATATAAACTCTACTGTAGGTAAGTACTTTATCAAATCATTGCGAATGTATTCGATCTACTCAGGTCACAAACATCCAAACATCACAAACGTTTGATCCAAAGTTGGGTGATATGTGGAAACTGTCCAACTAGGGAACGAATTCCATTGTAAGTCTCTCTAATAGTTGTATTGTATTTCTTAGATTTTAAGAGTTACAATTTTAAAGTTAGTAGGATGTAAACAATGTATTTTTCTAATACATGCAATTTTAGTGAACAGTAAATCAAGAAATAATTTGACAAAGCGGTAGTATTACATGAGTCATTGCATTCATTTGGTTCATATTACTTACACCATATACGCCATTTTTGATTTACGCAGTAATATAAGTCAACAGTATGTCACCTTATTGTTTCAAATTATTACACATATTTAGCTGAGAGAAAGTAAAATTAATTAATTCTAAATTAGTTCATTCCGCTGTCGTAAGATGATATGTACAAAAGTGTAAAAGTTATAGTTTATTGATATTCTCTTTAATATTTTAATTAATGTGAAAACTAGCGACCGGTTCTTAGTACTTAATAATATATCGATATATATGTCGTGACAATAATAACCGGACAGTATTAATATGTATTCAGTAATCCAAGTATGTTCTATGCCCTAGTTGTCGATCGCTTTTTAAGGTGTCAAATAGTGCTGGCAGACCATCCGACTTAAACGAAAATTTCATCAAAACTGGCCTGGCCATTTATAGGAGAAGGTCAGTGTAAAACACACATATAGAGTATTTATATGTATATAAATTGCACAAATAACCAATGATTATATGTCTTTTTAGTTTAAACAAATAAATAATTTAAATTTAAGTTAACAGAAAATTTGTCTGGATAACGGTTTTTATAAACGTTTGTAATATCATAAAATCGCTAAAATTTTTACTGATTGTTTTGGTACGTAATTTTGTCTGTATATTTTGTATACAGTTGTACTGAAAAGAAGTTTAATTACCTAAAATAATGCTGCATAATACTGGTGATTTTATGTTTATACACTTTTAATTGCCATACTGTTGAAATTCATACTTAACATTACAAGGGTAGTTACTGGCAACGCACTTGCGACTCCCTGCAAGTGTCTATGGACGGTGCTGATCACTTAACATCAGGTGCCCCATCTGTTCGTTTGCATCATATGATATATAAAAAGAAGTAAAGAATGCTGTCGATATGAAAGCTATATTTTGTAATATCGGTGGTAGTTTACGTAATATAGTTTGATTATTTTGCACAAATGAAATGGATTAGGAAATAATCCCAGAGAGTATGAATTATCTAAAAGCTCCTTGGAAAACTGTAGCAAAAAGGCCACTATTTCGTTAGAACGACTCCATTTGTAACAAATTTATACAGGAAAATGAATGTAGACAATAGTAAATATAGACAGCTAATAACTAAGGGAAGTTGAAAACAATCGTTTCTATTTTTTGTCTATAATAAGAATTAACCTCAAAACACCACAAGAAACTTCCAAACGAATATTATTGGCCAACCCCTTGACCGAACCTTGAGGAGCACGCGAGGGGTCAGCGACCGACCGACGGTCACGTAACGATCACGACCACCACCATTAACTTTGTTTTTTTTACTTTTTCCGCGTATTATTATGCCTTTACGTATAATGGTTGAATTTTTTTAATCAAAGTTCTGAAAAATCGTTTTGAAAACGATGATTGTGGGCCTAAAATTTGATTAAAATTATTTTGATTTGACACTGATATTGTTGACAAAAATGCTTACAATTATATTTATATAATAGTTACAAAATACTTAAATACAAATGTATAAATAATAAATATGGCGCGTAAATTTTAAATAACCTCAAAATCTTCCAAGGGACCTTTGACCTAATGACGCCATTAAAATGTTTATAATTACTGCAATAATTATTGTATACATTTTTATACACTCATTTGTATACATTCATTAAAAACATCGAATTTCACCCTAATGTTATATTCATGAAAATGATGATACTGGCCAATGCGTCTGTTATGCCGCCAATTCAAGATTAGAAAAGTTTCCTTTAATCAAGCAGAGATTACTCCATAATTTTAATATACATATGTTTATAACAATTTTTAACCAAACGATACTGTGTGTGTATTAAATATTAATACGAATAAAAAATTTAGGTTAATGTTGCGAAACACCCTAACTAAATACATTGAAAGAGAATATTATTACTTTTTGTTTATATATAATATATATTAATCTTTGCCCCGCCTGAATGTTATCTGTGTGATAACATTATTATTATTTTCTATTATTAGATTGAACCTATATTGGCAACTTCAGAATTGGCAGTATGGTATAATTCCTTCGCCTGTCCTATTGGACGAATATTATTACTACTACTATTAGATTGAAGGAGTTTTTGGCGGGGTATTAGTTTGCCGTGTAGTGGTTTTTATATTTTATTAATAATTTTGCGTTATCTGACTCTATATTTTGTAATATTGGTGGTAGATACTCTATTTAATATAGTCCGGTTATTCTTCTATTTTATTTTTGGCAACCAGTCTTCTAGTAGACTATTACTGCCATTGTCAAGTGAGTATCGATATTACAAGTTGCTTGATATAATTACAATGAACTAACAAAATGGTGGCCATCTTGTTAGAACTTTCCATGGAGTTTTTGTGGCATCTCAGAATTCATGGTCCGTGGTATTATTTTCCATTCACTTCACTTATGCACAATAAACAAACGATATTACATAAAACACCACCAATTTTACACAATATAGAGTCAAGTAACACAAGATTATGAATAAAAAATAAAATACACTACATAACAGACCAAGATCCCGCCAAAAACTCATAGTAGTAGTTATGGTATACTTGCTAATCTCTAAAATTGTGTAATTTATTTATTTCTTCTAAAATAATTATACCCAGGAAATTCATAATTTATTAAACTAATACAATAAATCACAATAATAAAATAAGAACTATCAACTCAGACAAGTATTAGAAAATATTTAATTGAAATAATTTCCATGTGTAAACTAAGTTATGATACTCTTTTGTAATGAAACGTTTTTTAAAGAAAGTACGTATTTAACTTTTTTGTAATAAAACCGGTTATAATTATAATATAAACTAAAAGGTCTAGAGTAACTTTATTTAAAAACAATAATATTACACTTTTTTTTAAAGAAATCGTAGCATTATTTTAATAAGTATTTACTTATTTAAACTAATAATATCATCATCTGCTTACCCTTATCCCACCTAAGTAGGGTCGGCACAACATGTTTTCCTTTTCCACGCTCGCCTATCAGATGTCATCTCAGTCATCACACCTTTTACACACACATCATTTTTCACACAATCCATCCATCCTTTTTTCGGTCTTCCTCTACTCTTATACCCATCGACCGTCATACTCAAAACTTTTCTAGTTACATGGTCTTCATCTCGTCTCAAAACATGCCCATACCGTGCTAACCTATTCCTCCTTAACTTGTCTGTTACTGGTGCTATTTTCAAACTTCCTCTGATATATTCATTCCTAATCTTATCCATTCTAGTTACACCACACATCCACCTTAACATTCGCATAATACAATTATTATTATTCATATAATTTTCTTATACTTATATATGTGTTTATTAAGAACGAGTTACTTACATAATAATCAATGGGTTCGTCCTCAGATATATGATGATGCTCGTAATGGGGATACTCCGCAGAATGATCGTAGGTGTGTGCCGGATGCAGGTCTGCATGCTTTGCTGGGTAATAAGCATACAGACGCGCATACACGCAAGCTGCTAGGGTTAAGACTACTAACGCCAACTATAAAGAGAATAATCAAACATTTGTTATATACAACATTTTGTAGGTGGTTAGAGCCACGCTGAAGCTATTACTGGTTTCAGCATGAATGGGTCGGCTCGACCGTGGTAGTATCACCCTCTCACACTAAACCAACGTGAAGTAACAGTGTTTGCATTGTTGCGTTTCGTT
>MNPI01021001.1:0-55741 GCA_015888305.1 Antheraea pernyi
ATTTTTGTTTTTGTAATAAGACCGTAAATATCTTATCGTAAATACAAAAATCCAGTGTTATGATTTTTTTCCACGATGAACTTCCGAAGCTACTCAACCGATCTTCAAGAAACTTGTCATTTAATTATAATTTGGTCCAACTTGAGAGATAGTATAATTTATACTACGACCAATGGTGTCAATTTTTTTATAAATTTCAAAAATAAATGATTGTGAATGTTGATTATTGTTATTGATTGTAATTTTCATCGGTCTCGAACAGATGACGCTTTAAATTGGTCTGTTGACAGTAAACTGTAGGACCGACTGTTATATATATTTCATAGATTGCGCTACATTTTTATTTGAAATTTCTTTTTCAACTCAAGTTTATTTTATTACGTGTTTTGTTAATCTATTTACTACGGAACCTCGCTTTTTCTGTATAATTTTTTTGCAAAATCAAAACAACATTACACATATCACCTCCACACACGTGCACGCATACACGCTTACACATGATAGTGGAAGGGTTTTTATTTTTGTTTTTCCCTTGTTGAACGGAAACAGTTTAGAAAAAATATCCAACACAAAATGCATATAAGAGTTGTTGAGGTATGTATGCTCGGTACACATATATGTTTCAATAACTAATTAAGCTTATATTAGCTCAGATAGGTCGCGAATTGCATGAGTCAGGCAACAGCCCAAGCCGAGGTGTGCAGTGCATCCTTGAGCTGTCAAAATAAAATCGGCTTGTGCCTTAAGCACTTTGCAGTCTGGTGATGTTGTTAAGACCTTGCTAGGTAGACAGCGAAGACAGTTTAAAAAAAAAATTTTTTAGGCAGACTCATGTAATAACTGACCCATAGCAACGCGGCCACGATTAAGTTAATAAATGAATAATGTAGATAGAATAATTTAATATAGATATAGGAATAGATTGCATCTCAACACGAATATCGTTAGATGGGTCTCCTGTGCCGTGAGGTGAGTCATGTTAATTAATTTAACCTTCCTCTAACGCGCGCACACAACACCCTTGTCTGTCCTTTTGTTTTGCAGTGCCCGTGATGACAAAGTGCGGAGGATTTCCTAATATCATAGCAATTAAAATACATAAGGAATAGTACTTATTTTCATGAAAATATAAACATAAAATATAAATTTTATCGCGAGATTTCTTTAACACGTGGTGTCAATATCGTCGCCACAGATCTCTACCAATCTTTTTCGAACACAGATATATATATAAGTACATAGTTAAATAATACGAATAACACAGAGATGACAACTTGAGGATAAATAAATGCTAATTATAGATACTTTTAATAATATATTAACGTTGTCTTGTATTAAACTCTTCACTGTATTATGCTTAAGGCTATATTTGGAGCCACCAAAGTATCTATTGTTCTTCATAGAAATAAACCCATATTTTTTGTCTATAGTCCGAGTTCCCAAAGTGGTCCAGGTGTATCCCCAGAGACTATGTTACCGTGGCAAAAAAAAATGGGATTCACGATTCGTAACTGGGGATTCCACAAAAATTTATTTGCTTTTGACAGTCAAGAACTAAAATTTTGGGTTGACTTCACCCATCAATGTAGGCAGATGTTGTTTTGAGAAGCTCACCGATTGTTACTTGTAAAAACTAGCATGTTGCATATTCAGTACACAATGCAAATTTCCATAGTTAGATCTAGTCTTAACATTTTTTGTATAGTTTTGGGAATATGGTTGAAATGTAACTACAAGAGGTCCTTAGGAAGCAGCTAAATTTTAAAAGTGGTCCATGAGAAACAAAAGTCTGGGAGCCTCTGGGTTAAAGCATCTTTACAATATGTATGGTACCCTCTAATTTTAGTTAGAGAAAGAAGATTTATCACTGTAGTCTTAGTAAAAAAAAACATGGATAATTTACTCCCTAGTACATTCATTTATACGTGTAGCACTGTTATTTACATATTTCATTGTATTATAATATATGTCGTCTTGTGAAGCTGTTAAGGCCTTGCTAGGCCAATAGCGTAGTCAGTTTGAGAAAAAAAACAACAAAATTGTAACATATTCGAAATTTAATACAGGCGTTGATTGACACAGGTTCGAATCCTACTAGTTTGACCTATCCTTAACATTTTGACAAAGCACACTGTGTACAAAAACCGTGTAGATTAAATTACTATCTGAAATATATTCGAAACAGGTAAAAAAGGAATATTATAAGTATTTTCTTTTTGTTAATTTCTGTTTTTATATTATACATAATCTAAAAACAAAATAGATATACTTCCCTAAAAGTGCAGACATAAACTAATCTCCGAATTGTGTTTTAGTTACATGTGCTCCTTTTAGGTAATATATTAGATAAATGTTTCAGGTAATAGTAGGCCATATTTTGTATGCCAAAATATGCTGGTTCAAATAAGTTACATCATATTTCTACACTTTGACCATTATGACTTATACCCACTTCTGTTATTGTTCAAACGATATATTCAGTGCCATGTTTTGTGATCCCTATACTTATATACTTCAAAATATAACATATTTAAGCACATAATTTTGAATCGATTGGTAACTTTCCTTTTCTTTTAACCTTTAAAACCTCTAACAAAAATATTATTAACAAACAATTTCATTTCTACTGAATTATAGAGTCTGTCTATTAAATAACTGTATTCTTAAAAATTTATTAAAAGCAATGTAGCATTTACTTGTAATAACTTGAACAGACTGTGCAAAATAAAAATGTGGATACAATTCACAAGTAGTCATTTAATACTAAACTAAGTGTAACTTATTATTATAATAGGTACCTAAACAGCTGATATTTTTAAAGTTGAAACCATAACATAGATGTAACATTTTTGCTCATCATATCCAGCACTGAGGTGGGAAGTGTTAACGGTACAAAGTCCAATGCGTAGCGAGGGGGACGTGCGGGTCGAAGGAAGGGTAGCACAGGTAGTCTTTGGCGTAACTCATTACAGATGCACGTTAGTCGACAGCACGATAGTGATTTTATGGTAATACCGTCGAACATTAACAAAAGTTATACATATTTAGAGATTGAACTTGTGATCTGTTCTGATATTGCCTAGGTCAACTTTGTAGTTTTCTGAAGTATAAAATATCCAGTTTTGTAAGTGGGAGAGGCATGTTAAAGCGATCACTGGTTTCAGCATGAATGGGTCGGCTCTCATGGCATCATTGTTAAAGTACTCTGTTCATAAAACCTTTCAAAATCATATGCTAGAGTAACATTTTATCTTTCTTTCTATAAATTTGTTTCGTCTATCAAAAGTTATTATAATTTTAATGACAATGTGACTTAAATATGAGAGAAAAGTAAATAGTAATTACACTTAATACATTAAGATGACTTTATTAGTCGCTGTTTATATCAGGGTCCATGTTGAGGAAGTCGCCGGCACAGTTAGTTGAATAATAAAAGCCAATCAGCTGGAAGTGAATGATGTGTATAATTTTAATAATAAATATACATATAAAAGGTCAACCTAATCTAGTTTTTTGTTGTTTATTTTCAAAGACTAACATATTTTCCAAACTATTGGTAGTGGTTAGACCTTCTCAGGGGCTAAATTAAATATGTATTATTTTATTTTGAATGATGATAACCCCTCAATGCTTAGGAATTTTTTACAATTATATATACATATTTTGATATTCCGTTATTTAAAAAATAGTTGTGTGAAATAGACCCAACCTCTTTACATTCTGACAACACATAAATATTAACATTTAAATTTTACGTATCAGTCATCAAATATACTTCTTGGATATTCAATTAAAATACTAAAATTGTACGTAACACTAAAAATTTAATTTTATGATACAAATTCCTATTAGACAATATTTTCAGCAAATCAAAACTTTTACTATAATAAATAATTGTATAACAATTTTACGTGTGTTCTGTTTTTTTTTTATATAAAATATATAGCAATAATATCTAATAATTTCCGTTTGCGAAGCCTACATACAAGTATACATATCGAAGCCGTGGGCGGTCTGTCAAACTCGTAAAGGCGTCATACCACAACGCTAAATGAAATAATTACAATTTATAAACCAACGTTAACGTGAAATAACAAAACTTACCGTAAATTCCTTTGATTTCGTTGTCGTTAACAGCATTATCACAATGA
Source organism: Antheraea pernyi (assembly GCA_015888305.1). Classification (NCBI taxonomy): domain Eukaryota; kingdom Metazoa; phylum Arthropoda; class Insecta; order Lepidoptera; family Saturniidae; genus Antheraea; species Antheraea pernyi. The sequence goes on from MNPI01021001.1 coordinate 4,152, forward strand.
ACACACAAAATAAATATACTAAAAATGGCTTCTAGTGTACAGTGATAATACATCTTAAAAATATCGGTTAGCACTTAAATAGTGTGCATAAGAATCCTTAAATAGTGTTTTTACACAACATCTTCACTTCCTTATCTAACAAAAGCGCAAATATATTAGTTATCTATTCATTTATATTGTCTAAATTGTTCCAATCAAGCCACAATCGAACAAGACCCCGCCGTCTGTCATTCGTCATGTCAATAAACAATTAATGTTGCCATTTGATGAGAGAATCTATATCTACCATGTAAATATCATCTGTATAATTTTGGTATTTTAAAAACGTACACGGTACATTGTTTCTTCTTTTTTTATCTTGAAAGATATTACATAAATTAACAGTTTATTTTAGATGCAATTCATCAGTTTTTATGGATTTTTACTCACATTTGTAGATTAAAACAATGCAGAATAAATTGTTGTCTATACCTGATCGTAATTCATAGACTAGTAATGTTATAAGCAATAAAAAATATTGTAAAATTAAAAATAATTGAATTGATAAAGAAGTACAAACCTGAATGTGTACTATTTTTTAATTAATTCTGCTGTAGACTAATATTCGTGCTAGTGGTAAGACATAGGTGCTGGTTTAGTAAAACCAGTTTACAGATCACATTGCTATTAATGTTTAGTTGATAAATGTGGGACAAAACAATTACAACTTTCCGCATCACACTCTATTCAAACAATACAGTACATACAATACAATAAAGAGAAAAACGCTCATGCTGTGTGTTTTTAATAATTCCGAATTCGGTGACAAATAAAAAGTTCTGGTAAGTACGATGAATTGATATTTTATGTAACAGTCCTAGGAAAATAAATAATATTCCATGTGTAAAAGTTGAGATATAGGAAGAAAAAACTATTGACCGAACGTGAATCATGCTGAAAACCTATTAACGATTCGAGTTTCAAAATACCGATAACAATTTCAATGTATAACGCAATATTTTTTTTAGCCTAGTATACTAAATAATACGAAGAGAAAAAAAAATCCATTTTCTATAAAGATACTTATAAACGTATACCGCAGTGAAATGATTTTCTGTTCCGCAGGGGCTAGATGATAACAACAACAAAATATTTTACATTTGGCGATTATTGTCACCATCGCAGTAAAGTTGTGTTTATTATCATCTGCTACGTGTTCCTTTGATACTAATAAATTGTAGAAGTTCCGTGATTAGTTGACTAAAGTATCTATATATTTTCAAGTTTATCAGTTTTTCATGATCTTATTCTCATATTTTGGCAGGCTGAGACTACCACCGTTATATCTTAGATCGACATAAACCTAGTATTATAAAAGATCATTAGTTATTTAAACTATTTTAAAGCCGTTTAACGTGTTCAAACACAAGCAAAATGTTTTTAAATAGTATTATTACATTCTCTACGTCATATTCGCAATCAGTTTTTGGCAAACATTTTCAAGGTACCGACACGTTCTACAGTTTCATTATGATATAGATAAAACATAATATTAGCTATTTATTTCATACATTTTAGAGGTAGGGTTATTTTTTTAATAACATCCAGCAAAATATATATGTAAGATGTTCGTAAAAAAATAGTTAAAAAATATTAAACGCCCCCGGGTGGGCTCGAACCACCAACCTTTCGGTTAACAGCCGAACTCGCTAACCAATTGCGCCACGGAGGCTGGTGCGAGATATTTCGAAATTAAGGATCTTATTACTTAGGTACACAACATTTCACTTTTGTTGGGTGCATACCATGGGTTACATACGTACTACACATACCACGGGTTGGGTTTTTTTTTCGAAATGACTACGCTATTGACCTATCAAGGTCTTAACAGCTTCACCGGACTACAGCAAAAGTCATTTTCAAGGAGTATTTTTACACGTTTTATCTGCGTGCGATATGAAAGAGATGTTTGAATTTTATGAATTAGAATATCACTTGGCTCACGTAAACTGAAATTTTGCTTTTGTAATAAGTAAAATACGATCAAATAAGAACGTTAATTTTTTTTGGAAATCCCATTACCATGTAAATATTGTTAGTTCAATTTCCACTTGAACTCTTGTTTGTACATTTTTATTGGTTTTTGTGTGGTTTGATGTAATTCATATAAAATATTAAGTAATTAAAATATTGTTAGAATTTAAAAACAAAAAAGACACATATTAATAATCACTAGTTAGAGAGTTAAAAGAATATTTAAAAACGTGTGTGATATTCCGAAATAATATCAATTTTATAACTTTGACGTTGGTAACATTATAGAGTCTGATCAGAGATCTAATTGTTTGTTCGGCTTTTGGTGTCAGTCGCTTTTTTAATATTGTACTCCTAAATATAGTTTAGTCCGTAATATTTGTATAAAAATTAATAAAAAATGATCTGACTATTGTGCTATGCCTTTGATATCGTTCTCAATATACCGTTATACATAAAAACAAGTGCATAACATTGTGACAATGGTTCATAACGTTGGGAAGTGTACTGTGGTACTTATAGTGTATTTCTTGTGTATAGGATTCTGGTATCCAACTTTAGGTGAGTTATAAACAAATTTGCATTATTTTAAGTTTCGTTTATCGTCATATATCATTGAATATACATATAAGTTAGGAATAACTTTAAAAACATTGAAATGATCCGGTCTGTTGGTATACGCGTATTTTATCATTTGGTGATTTACCTTATTACCTATTTGTGGTCGGCGGATGCTATTTAAATATACATAATGAGCACGTTCCTGTTTATTATTATGCTTACATAAACTGCTGATATCATACATCTAAGCATTTTGGAGATGCTGATAACTGAAGCTGATAGCGCGGATTTAACTTGAAGAATTTACTTATTGGCATCTAATTTACGTTTTGATACAATAGGGTAATTTAACGGGAAGACCTCTGTAATGAAAAATAGGGAGTATCTACAAATAACTATGTTTTATTACAACCTCTACATTTATCTGTAAATAATTGATAATTTACTATCACTTAAGTTAACCATAGAAGAAAACCCATCTGCAAATGCAAGTCAATTTATTTGTGTAATATTTGGGCACTGTATATAAGTGGCTATGTTAGTAGATTAAAAATATTTTGAATATATTGTAATATTGTATTATGTAGTATATATGGCCTAGATTGACTAGGGCTCACTGATATAAAATAAAAAAGAACTGATATACTATGATATGATTAACTGATAAAAAGGTCACAGAATTGTCATTAATGTGTGAAGTAGAGAATTGAATAAATCTCAAGAAAATATAAGCAATTACAGTTATTCAACGCTGTCACCAGTTTACAAAATGTCACTGTTGATTAAAAGAGTTTACATGAAGCTTGATGGGTCTATAATATTTTTATTACCTGTGGCTTGGTCTGGTTTAAAAAGAAAAGTTCATAAAATCAAATACATTTTTTATGCAATATAGTGTCTAAATCTTACAAGTAATTGATGAAAAACTTTGAATGATTTTGATCAAAGGTACAAATATGTATAACATTGTATTTGTATATTTTTTATATATTCATGTATAATTTATAGATATGGTCTTTATTACTACAAAATATTAATGTAAACAACTCTTAAATCATGGATAATGAATTGTTGAAGGCATAATTATTCTATCTTTGGTTATTATAGGAATAAACAAACATTATGCAATAGTTAGCAATTATATAAAAGGGAGAGAGAGTACTTTGAGTCGCTCACACTCAAAGTTACAGTATGAGCAATGAATATTTATTGCATTATCAGGTCATTGTTATAACTTACAATACAGTTGACTCTGAATAATCTGATAAACTTCTTTTTTTTACGTTCTCTGTTTTCTTCCATTTGACACAGGTTAGAGACATTATTTAGCGTGGGGAAGAGTGCCGGCATGGGCTTCTTTGCTTTTATTTGGTTGGGTCATTGTTATAACTTACAATACAGTTGACTCTGAATAATCTGATAAACTTCTTTTTTTTTACGTTCTCTGTTTTCTTCCGTCTGACACAGGTTAGAGACATTATTAAGCGTGGGGAAGAGTGCCGGCATGGGCTTCTTTGCTTTTATTTGGTTAGGCTGTACCTATTGTAGTTGCAGTATATATAGGGTGTACATAAAGTATGACGTAACAAAAATTGTAGTATGGGTCAGTTATTGTTAGGAATCATGACATTACTAAGTATATACATGTATTTTTTTCATTTATATATATATATATATATACATTTTTTATTATTATTATTTTTTATTACTATTAATATTATTATTTCTTTTCTACCGGATATATTTTTGACGATAAACATTTTGCAAAGTAGTGTCAAACTACTTATAGAATCTGCTAGATTATATAGTGCTGTCAGGGATGCCCCATAATTGGGATTTTTAGGAAAAGTGTACCATGTAAACTGACAAATTATATATCAAAGTAGTAAATGTTTATTGGTATAACAATAAATAGGATATGGATTTTACTAAATGAGAAACAGCATAGGATTTACAATAGAATTAATGTTGTTAAAACTAAATCACTTATTTCATAATAATATTTGAACATATTTATGTTAATGACTTATGTTATTACATATTCAAAATAAATGTTGGGAGTTTTTGGCGGGATCTTGGTCTGTCATGTAGTGGCTTTTATCTTTTATTCATAATCTTGTGTTACTTGACTCTATATTGTGTAAAATTGGTGGTTTTTTATGTAATATAGTTTGTTTATTGTGCATAATTGAAGTGAATGGAAAATAATACCACGGACCATGAATTCTGAGATGCAACAAAATCTCCATGGAAAGTTCTAAGAAGATGGCCACCATCTTGTTATTTCGTTGAAATTATATCAAGAAACTTGTAATATAGATACTCACTTGACAATGGCAGTAATAGTGTACTAGAAGACTGGTTGCCAAAAATGGAATGGAACAAGAACTTGTAATACTATTAACTACTCAACAATGGCAGTAATAATCTAATCTTTTAGTTGACAAAAAAAGATAAAAATGTAAATTTTAATACATTAAAAGGATATATACAAGGATATAAACTTTATAATTTAATAAACATATGAAAGTTGAAAATATTTATTAATTTTCTTCATTTTTACATTTGTAAAACATGAGACCAAACTCTGTCTCTCAACCTTTTTAAGAGGAAAATTTCATTGTAATATGCTCCTTTCAATTCAGTCAATTCCAAACCCAGGTCAAATGTGTTTATTGTCTATTGTCCTGCCACTTGTGGAGCAGTTTGAATTGCTTTATCTTCATCTTCATGATTTATTATTGTAGAAGCAGAAGACATATCTTTGTCAGACATTTTATGAAAACCACTTTCCTCATTATCTATTCCATGACACTAGATTTTCAAATCTCTTACTCTTATAGTTGTTTCCATTTCTGCAGCAATTTATTTTATGATTTCTAAAGTAGTAATAATTCACTTAGCAAAGTATGGTGAAAATACCTGGCCACAATTATGTAATAGTTGATGGGAGAACATTAGATAGTGGCTAGATCACCAGTCTACTCTATGATAAAAAATAAATTATCATATAACAGTATAGTTTATAAGATTTTGTTTTATAAATTTTATTTACATCTGAAATAATTTACAAAATAGTGAGAAACTTATATAGTTATATAGTTTCTCACTATTATGGCAGGCACAGCTAGTTATTTATAAAGCCTTTCTTCATATTTAATGTTCTCACTTGGTTGTAGTTTTAGTAGCCTAAAATCCTATAGTGAACCTGGTGTCGCTTTGGTTACGGTGCAGTGGACAATGCATTGCCATGTCGGTCGAGTGGTTACCCCTGTATAAAGTGGTCACCAGGCCCCGTCCTAATAGGGAGGCAGCCTGGGTACACACCAGATGCCTCTCTTCGTCAGCCGAAACTGCAGTGTCCTGACTACTCTATTACCAAGAGTATTATTACTGTTGTGTTGCTGGCCAATCTTTAGCCTTCGCCTGAACAAAAACTATAATAAAAAAATTGAGGAGGAACAAAAGGGAAAATAATTAACAAATCATGACAAACTATGCTACATCATGTTTTTCCTGTAAACAAAATATAATGATAATATAATACTTTACACCCAAGGTTAAAATTAATATTAATTTAATTTATGAATTACTCAAACCGATGCATGGTTTATCTGTATAGACACCAAGTCTACACATATTTCTTCTATAAAGGAATGTTGCTTGCACTACTTTGTTCCTGTAGTCCACTGAAGCTGTGAAGAACAGTCAAGCCAATAGCATAGTCACTTAAAAAAAAAAATGTTCCATTATGTATGATGTGATTGGTAACTGACCTACAAGCTATTCAGACTCAGATCTCAAGATTATCTAAACTATTATTACTGGGCGTCAGGGCTGTCCTCTTATTGAGATCATTGTACATAGATAGTGCCTGTGATACTCATTTAACATTACATTACATAGTGTCTTTAATATTTGCTATTTAGGAGTAATTCTTAAATTTCATGGAGCCTGTTACCAACACGGTTTTTACCATATTTTATTGGAAATGGTTGTTGATAAGTCAATATTTGATAAAATTTTGAAACTGGAAAAAATAACAGTGCAGAAGAATTTAAGTAAATATTAGTGTAAGATTTTTTGTTTTCTTTTTGTAAGCATCTATGATTAATTATAATGAATTATACCTATACAATATATCATTACGTAGTATAAAACAAAGTATCCTACCGTATCTGTCTGTATGTTTGTTCGCGTTAACCTTAAAAACTATCGAACGGATTATCATGCGGTTTTCACCAGTATATAAAGCGATTCATAAGGTTTAGGTATATAATTTGTCATGGTTTTTTTTATTATTAGGGCGGGGCATCGTCCGCCGGGCCAGCTTGTTTAATATGTAAAATTAGTTCGGACTCTTGACAGGCCGTATTGAAAAACAATAGTGAAGATTTGACCAATGGTTTGTGGTTTCCTCCCGTCAGCGTCATGTAAAAATAGTTCGGACTCTTGACAGGCCGTATTGATAAACAATAGTGAAGATTTGACCAATGGTTTGTGGTTTCCTCCCGTCAGCGTCATGCTTTAATCACGCACACAGCGAATTCCTCCCGTGTTTAATATGTAAAAATAGTTCGGACTCATGACAGGCCGTATTGATAAACAATAGTGAAGATTTGACCAATGGTTTGTGGTTTCCTCCCGTCAGCGTCATGCTTTAATCACGCACATTGTACATGTGTATGTAGCAATGAGGTGTTCTCTACGGTCGGATTAAATGAATGCGTGATAGTTTATCGTCATAAATTTACAAACTATCTTTTTTTTTATGCCATAGGAGGCAAACGAACAGGTCACTTGATGTTAAGTGATCACCACCGTCCATAGACACTAATAACATCAGGGGAGTCGCAAGTGTGATGCCAACTTGTCTTGGGGGAGAGGGGGAGTAAGGGAAGGAAAAGGAGGGTCTCCGGCTCTCTCACTGACCGAACGAAACGCAACAATGCACGCACTGTGAGAGGGTGGTACTACCCCGGGCGAGCCGACCCTTTCATACTGAAACCAGTAATAACTTCAGTGTGGCTCTACCAACTACAATGCCTCGAGACGATGGATGCAACATGATAATAGGACCGACAGTTTTTATGCATATCGAAAGAGTTTAGAGGAGGCTAATTTTAAGGCCTTTATCGGCCAGTTTTTGACGTAAATTTTACCGCGTCTATTAGTCGAAATTTCTTCACGCGGGTATGAGAGCGACTTAGAGGTTGTGGCTAGACACTGTCCCCAAAATTGTTGGATAGATATGGATATTATTTGGTTTAGCGTAATGACGATTCATCTATAGATGAGGGTACACGATGAAATTCTTTGCAAAAAGCATAAATTCTATAGTATGTATCTATAGTGTAATCTGGACTTATCTATAAAGAGTACTTTTAACTGAGCTTCATCATTCCAATTTCTGTGCAAACAAGCAAAGTTGTACCAAGCTAATCGACGATCCGCGGTGAGCAAAGGCTCTCTGGTTGGCAAGTACGCTTGTGTACCAGCCACCTTAGGTCTTCTTGTAATCATTTTGGTGCTACCTGTCCCTTGTCGAACTTCCTGCTTGCAGCTTGTTTCGTACCTTGGAATAAATAGAAGTGTGGTATCGGAGGACACTCACTGTTTACAATAAAGCTGTCGTTCTTCTATGTTGTTACTCTTTTGTGGCCTTATTCTTTACGTCTTGTATACTCTCCGGTCGGCCGATATCGTTTAATATTGCGAAAAATCACGGACTTGGACACTCGTAATGTTTGAGCCACTTTATAGGCTTTAGTGTTATGCTTGATCTACTTCTTTTGAAGCAATTATGGTTCAGTGGTTATAGTACGTTCAGAAACCACGTTGATTGATGTGGGCTCGAATCCTGCAACGAGTTCGTACTTTCGGTGCAGGAAACCATCGTGATCAACAATTGATTGATAATAGGGTACTTTCGCATGTCTATATAGCTAGGAATAAAATCAATCGCTCAGGCACTTGTAATTGTATTGTGGTAGCTGCAATTGGCGAGCTTTAGACTCGACATTTAAGCATATTGGGCCACATCATCGCTTAGCGTTCATTGAGATTGTGTTCAAAAGATAAATCTATCGAATATACATTTTCTCTTATAGAATTAAACATTTCACCACGATCTCACCTGATGGTGATGTGATGGCGGTACTGAGGGACTGGCTCTCAAGTTCAGTTGCCGGAACACACCTGTAGGTGCTCGGCTAGAGATCTTCACCTTGAGGGTGGTAGCTAGCCATGCGGGCTCAGAAAAAGCCTTACCACCACGCTTTTTTTTTATACTATATTTCGGCATAATGACTGCCGTGTGCCTGATGATAAGCACAGTACAATCCAAAAACAATGGCGACCACCGAGTGACACAATATCCATCGCCGGTCGCCGCTGTCATGCCGGCCTGCGAAATGCTGGATATGCACAGGCTGATCCCGAAACGCGACCCGCAGAAGCGAATCACTATGACGGGCTTTTTCGCCATATACATGGTGGTTGCGACCCAGTCGGGCTGTAAAGCCCTACCACCCCGCTTTCGCCATTGCCTCGTTCGTTATTCAGCAGGGTGCACCACGTGCAGGTGAGGTTGGCTTGAGTGTCTCAAGTGTTAGATGTTATTCGACACCCCTTACACCCCTAACAAGGTTTCATCACACATGATTTTCCGAAAGTTTCAGCTAATTCACAATTATTCGAACCGATGTCGTTCAACACGGTGTCTCCGAATACGCAAACCACTAATTCCATGTTCGCTTTTAAAAATAATAAAGTCCCAGAAATGTTACAGTTTATTCATGCACAATCACTTTATGACTATTGTAAGGTATTATTCAAGGATTTTTTTGAAGTTATACTTCTTTTGACGCGTTAGGGAAAAATGATAAGAGTAAATTTTTATGATGCGCGCGCACACCGTCACGAACCCCGAAGTTAGCTATAGTCTACATTTTGTTTCTTTGTATTTGTTGTTTGTATTTCTTTGTATTAAAACTTTCAATGTATTAAATACCCTTTTTTTCTATTGTTACTGTCGTTTTTTCTACAAAGAAAGATTTTTATCTTGTTATGCCAAAGAAGTATAACTTCTAACGCATGTACATAAGTACACATTTACTTTTTTTTATTCATTATGGTATATTAAATAAAAGAATATTAACGTTTTGAATACTTATGTATCACACAATTCCTAAGTTACACAATGGTATATGTCATATATGTATTGAAATAATAACATTTTATCCTTGTACTGTTACTTTTAATATTCAGAGGGAAAATAATAAAATAATTTCATTTGATTTACTCCTAATGTAGATATATTTTTTGTGTTTAATAATTTTATCCTCAACTTTTTTTAGTACTTTATTAGGTGTTGGCATTTGACCACGCTCACCTGATGTTAAAAGACAATGTGCTTGGTGACAAGATGGTTGCTCATCCAAATACCCTAAAGCCCAACAAAATTGCGACAACTGTTAAGTTCTCTAGAAGCATCATTATACGGACGCTAACTTTAAGGTATGAGTTACTTGGTAGTGTTCCTCTCCAGGGTTATGACGCGAGGCTCCTCGAAAAGGGATTGAAACACGCTTTTGAATGTTGGCAACACAGATTTAACATCAGATGGGCCGTCTGCCCCTTTGGCATTCAAAAAAAGATAAATCCACAGGAAGAATTGAAAGCAGCTATCTCGATAGGCCAATAGGTATTTGTTGAGAAATGTCCGTACTTAATCTGAATATGAGAGCGTTAGGAAACCTCCATGGTATGCTAACATATGTTCTTTGACCATTTTTTTTTAACGTGGGGAAATCTCTTATGGATACGCCACCTCCCCCGGGGGAGAGGGTGGGTTATGTCCTACTCGCACAGATTAAAACCCCACGGTGTACCGACCGACCGTTTTGTGGGGGCGGCAAGGGATCGAACAAGCTAATCAACCTTGTAGAGCCGCCCTCACGGTCCGCCCGGCAGAAGGTGACCGCCGGGCTCCTACCTATAAAGGGACAGACCGGGTACACACCGGCTGCCTCCCCCTCATCCGCCGGACCTGTGCAACGAGGAGATGGGCCCCCGGCCCATCCCCTCAGGTCCGGCCACGGTGGCGGGAGGAGCTGGGCGAAGCACCTCCTCCTCGCGCCTTACCTCCTTTGGCGGAGACGGCCACTTTGAGCGTCTGCCTCGCGGGCCCTCTCCGCCTCCTCCTTCTACGAGATGACCTCCTCGCAGAAAGAGGCCATCGCTCGCCAAGCCTGTTCGCTGCCGAGCATGGCCGAAACCACCCTCGGCAGCGTTAAGTCCCTTCCCACGGCCGCCGCCAGAATGCGGCGCTGATCCCCCCAATATGTTCTTTGGCCAAAGTTTAGGTTAGGTTATGTCGAATGTTGAACGTTTATGTCGTATCGCGACCGTGCGGTATAACTGAACAATCATCGCTTCGGTGTTCTCGTATTAATAATGCTAATTTAATTCAGCAATTGTTATTATTTATGATTGTACTGCTTGTGTGTGTGGTTTAGCTGTAACTGATTGTGTCTGTAACCACAAGGTACGTATCGGGCCGATACTAGTAGCTATGACCAATAACTTAATAAGTAGTCTCATTTGTAATCTAGCTGTTGTGGAAACATTATAATTGAATTTTATTGGAAAACATTTAATGATTAAAAAAAAACTTTTTTTGTACCGTTCTGAATTTAGTTTTGGAGAACTAAAAATACTAATCACTGCACGCGACTTCGTCCGCGTGGAATGGTTAATTTGGGCTAACGCTAAATAACAGCGGAAGCTCTTAAAATATTTCGTAGTCCGTTCAAGCTGTTGTGAAGCTGTTAAGACCTTGCCAGGTCAATAGCGTAGTCAGTTCGAAAAAAAAACTCTCAAAAGCAAAAAAAAAACGATTTTGAATCATTCTTCATCGGTACTCTGCACCTACTGGGCTTAGCGTCATATATAGCCCTTGATACATGAGCTATCTAACACTAAAATCATTTTTCAAATCGGACCACTAGTTCCTGAGATTAGCGCGTTCAAGCAAACAAACTCTTCAGCTTTATAATATTACTTATAGATATTATTCTCAGTAGTGTCAAGAATATTGTTATGATTTCTAGAGATCCTGACCACTCATTAAAATTCGATTGCATTACCAATAAGGTAAGCATTACGTTGTCTATGTAGAATTCAAAATACATACCAAAATTGTAATAGTAACGTCATAAAACGGATTCTATTTTTGGTACATGGTTTTTGTGTTGAAAACTCACGTCACTATCTCCGTCGGTGAACAATTTATAAGCCAAAATCAACGATGACCATCGGGAGAGCGGTATTAAGTCGTAGTCGTCGTCCTGCCGCCCTGCAATAATGTTTCTTCACTTATGCTTGAAGGATCGGTCCTTCTATTACGTCTTTCGTAATAGCGAAGCGATTGCAGAAGTAGTTGAATATCGGCTTCAAAATTCAGAACGCGATAAGTCGCCGCTGTGACGTCATTTAAAGCGATTATTTCAAAATATATCCATATTTTATTGACGTCACTCTACATTACCAAATTGCGTGGACACCCTATGGGTGTTATTACAGAAACACAACTTGAACATTCTGAGAATAATAGCCTTTTCTATTTACATATGCTTCACTGAAGTCACTAGGTACCCTATTTATTCTAACATGAGTACAATCTATCACTCCGATAACACTTGGGAAGCCAGATAAAGATCTAAAATTCCTTATTACGTTTTCTTGTTCCTCTGATGATGAGGGTATACTAATAAACGAGTGAGGTTTTTTTGCCAAAGCTTCTGCAACGTTTTTACAAATTTTACTGACTGCTAAATTGGTGTATACATGGAAGATGTAATGTATGTATAATGGTTTAATCAATGATGGAATAAATGCAATGATGGAAAAGCAATTAAATTTACGTTACCTGATGACGAGCCCAACACCGTAATGCACATGCTACTTGTATCTCTGGTCGTATGGTGCCGCTACGAGAATCAAATGGAAGCTCAGGTTTAATTAGTTCTAATATTTTACTAGCAAAGGCTTTGCTAAATCTGTATTTCTTCTTAAATAGGAAATCGATGTACGCTTCAAATGGATTAACACGAACACGATGTACTAGTGAATTTCTTAAAACTACTTAATTCTTCTATATCGTCTAGATCGATACCATCCACAAAATATACGATATCTCTGCCGCAGCAAATACAATAATAAAAAAAAAATGTCAGCTTAGACCAGTGTTACGTCATTTACACTGTGTTTAAATTTTAAACCGTTTCTATCTTTTAACAAGGGTAAAACACTCTTTTGCATTCAAACTTTTTTTAAACCAGTATTCAATGAGTATTTAACTTTTTTGTAATAACACGGTATCAGTTTGAATTGCCCATTGGAAATGCGAACTGTTTTTTTTTTCATTAAATATATTCAAGTAGATAAATTTTCACATGCAGATTTTTGAAGTAAAAACTTTGATAGGCGTGTTGAGTGGTATTTTTTTGGCAGGAAATAAATTTATAATTTCGCGTCATGACATGCTAGTAAGCATGACCGACCGTATTGCTCTTGACTAGCGACGCCTAGTATAAGAGCATGTGTAAATCTAATATTGAAACTTTGTATTGAGCTCGTCCAGCCCATCATATTTTTTTTTTATTGTAGCACGGCAAAGTGACTGCACTATGCCTGATGGTAAGCACAGTACAGTCCAAAAACAATGGCCACCACCGAGTGACACATTATCCATCGCCGGTCGCCATTGTCATGCCGGCCTGCGAATAGCTGGATATGTACAGGCTGATCCCGAAACGCGACCCGCAGAAGCGAATCACTATGACGGGCTTTTTCGCCATATACATGGTGGTTGCGACCCAGTCAGGCTGTGAAACCCTACCACCCCGCTTTCGCCATTGCCTCGTTCGTTATTCAGCAGGGTGCACCACGTGCAGGTGAGGTTGGCTTGGGTGTCTCAAGTCTTATGATGTTATTTGATACCCCTTACATCCCCATTATGTTAGATTAAATAATAAACTATATCAAAATGTTAATCAAAGTTATTGTTCGAAGTGCTAATAGATGTGAAAACCAGACGTATGTTAATAATTTCAATGTAGTAATTAAATCTATTCTTAAAATTCAAAATTGCGTATGACACTCCGAACAATAATTATATACATTTTTATACAGTTTATTAATAAATAATTAAATACTACGCGACGCTGGTCTGGCGCGAGCGCAGTATGTCACGAGCGTATCGAGGTCATCGGTGACGCGAACCTATAATTTTTCCCCTATCAACAATCGTTCAACGTGGCATAAAAAGTGTTCACTTGATAAATACTTTTATCATCGAGAATATTAAATATACAGCATATTTGCCAATGAAACTATACAATTAAAATATATATTTTAGATGTTATTGCAAAATGAAAACTCCGCGGGACATAATAATTATTGTAGTAGGTAATCGAGTTGTGACACGGCGGCAGCAGGATGTGGCGGGGGACATGTACATATTTCCTGCATTCTCATGATCGCTACAGATATATACGCCTTTCCAATCTATACGATTACAGTTCCGAATTAAAAAAAAATCTATTGCTCTCAATAAATCAAAAGCTCTAATATACAAGTGTATTGTACTTGATTTAAGGGAAGATTTTGCTTCACCCGTGGTCAATAATATGTTGGTCTCTGTAAGTAGGGAAAAGCAGAGAAACCATTTATTTTAAACCTCGGATCAAGGTAACAAAAAATGTATTATACAAGGAAGTTTTAAAATTACTTATCATCATGTTGAACCTGTCCATTGTTAGCATAGATAAGGCTGAAAAAACGATAAAATAAAAAATAAATGAAATTAAAAATATTTTATATGCCTCCTGCGTACTTGATATAGGGAATTTATTTAACCCGGACATTACAGGATTACAGCACATAATTACTGACTCAGGACCCATTTACTACATACATACAGTGGTGGTCGTGTAATTAGAAACAGTACTAACAGTCCTTGACATTACGTAGGATACTTCACCGCAATCGTTTTTATTTTAAAATTAAACAATAAATAGGACAACAATATGTTCAACGATTTATAATTTAGTAGAAAAACAATATAAATACCACCACACAAGTGCAGTCTCAATATTACATTACAGACAAACATTTAAATCGGTTTTAAGGTATGAACAATAATGGTCAACTAATTAGAAACAACACACAACTTTTATTTTTTGCTCATTTTGAACAAAATAAAATTCTGATTTGAATTGCCGCCAAAATAATAGAAAAAGCGAAGAAATGTTATTCTCCAATTTCTAAAAAAGAACGAGTTATGGATGCGTTTTTAAAATGTTTCGAATTAGGCGTCCAAGCGGCCAGTAACAGAAAATAAACTCCTACATGTATAGGACTTATTTTGTAATTAAAAGTAAGATTTGTTTTATATTTTATTTATTGTTACACTAATCACGTATAGGGTCGATGCAGTCACGATTGCCAATAAACACCAAGTAGATACTGTCACTATTTATTTGGCCAGAGCTTCGCCTTACAATAACTTCCACATAGGAGTGCGCCCAGATCAGCGACATCTTGCCCTTTATATGCCACCAATGTAGTCTCACACCGGAGAACAGCCGATAACTTCCACCAATAGCGTTCGAGGTCATTAGTAACACCCCGATAAAGTCAATAGCGCGGTATCGCAGGTCAATAGTAGTTCCCCGGGTGGCGTTGTAGTCTCGCCTCTCGGGTGTGTCACGGTACCGGACGTAGACGTTAACATTATTTAATGAGTTTTTTATTGGAGTGGCTATATTATTGCATGATTATTAATTATTGAATGTGTATATTTTTTACGGACATTTGTACTTTGTAGTTATACTTTCTTTATTCACAAAAAGTGTTTCTAATTATATGACCGCCACTGTATATAAATCCCAAATTTTTGTTTGTACCTTTTTACGTTTATAATATACTAGCTTCTGCCCGCGATTTCGTCCGCGTGTAATAGTTAGTTTGGGCTAACTCTATAAATACGCTACGGAAGCTCTCAAAAGGAAAAATAACGGTTTTTGAAACATTCTGGTGCTCCCCTCCTATTGGTCTTAGCGTGATGATATATAGCCTATATAGCCTTCCTCGATAAATGAGCTATCTAATAAATCGTACCAGTAGTTCCTGAGATTAGCGCGTTCAAGATATAATAGAGATAGCATAGATATAGATGTGTATTTTCATTTGCAATCAATATTTACGTTTGTTTTACAAATAAATGTTTTCTTTCTTTCTTAAATTAATAATTGTTGTCTACAAACTTACTCGTGGGAACATTTTCACTTTTTTTTTTTCGAACTGACTACGTTATTGACCAAGCAAGGTCTTATCAGCTTCACCGGACTACTAAGGCGAGCGCTTAAGGCACTCAGCCGATTTTATTTTGACAACTAGCTCAAGGGTGCACGGCACACCTAGGCTTTGGCTGTTGCCTGATACATGCAATTCGCGACCTATCTGAGCTAAGCTAACTATTCATACATATATGAGTTGTTGAAACATATATGTGAACCAAGCATACATACCTCAACAACTCTTATATATATTTCGTATCGGATAATTTTATATATAATAAACATTTTCACGCTATTTCGCTATAACTCAAGTAATTACTATAAGTAATAGTCATTACCCCTCAAATAATAACAAGTTCTGCTCGCTCATAGAAAGAGCCAAATATTCATAAACACAACAGTTCAGGCAGCCGGTATAATGAACAATGGCCGTGACTCTTATCAGAATTATTTACTTTGAAAAAAATCAAACACTCCAAGTAATATACGTTATCGCGTTACAGCGAGGAAGTCGTAAACTGCATTTATTTATGGTTGATTGATAACTTTAGTCACATTCGATTCTTAAGTATGTACATACATAAACAAATACGTATAGGCGGATTCTGACTGTACCATCGATTGTATATATATAAAACTTAGTATGTTTATTACGTTTTTGTCGATTTGTAAAATGTTGGTAGTCATTTGTAATTGAGATTATGTCGAAGACATTGTGGTAACGTTTGTTTTTATATTTTTAATGCATCGAGAAATATTATAACTTTTTTATTATAATGATTATTATAAGTTATACTTAACTTATAATTATTATAAATTTATTTTCATAGTTACTTATAATATATTCTGTAGGTGATAGAGCCACGCTGAAGCTATAACTGGTTTCAGCATGAATGGATCGGCTCGTCCGAAGTAGTACCATCCCCTCACAGAAAACCGACGTGATGTAACAGTGCTTGCATTGTTGCGTTTCGTTCGGTTAGTGGGAGCGCCGGAGGCCCACCTCCCCCCTCCCTCCTTTCTATCTGGTATCGCTGGTGTCTATGGACGGTAGTGATCACTTAACATCAGGTGACCCACCTGTTCGTTTGCCTCCAATGATATAAAAAAAAATCATAGTTAGGAGGATAAAGAAATGGCGTTTAGATAGTGACACTACTAGAATAAATATTTTATACTATAATTATCATGAGAAGTAGGAGCTTGAAAATGACTGAAATTACCCAATTATTTAGCCAGGTTCAGACATCCGGGTAACAAATTTAACGAATATATGAGATAGGTAATATAAAAAATCGTACAACTATAGTCAGACAAACGTCTGTCGTAGTGGAAGCATATCATTCTTGAAATAAATTAAATGAAAATCTATTCAGTTTCGGAGAGGGAGACGGTAATACAAAATTACCATTTTGTTCCCTCTACTATATATATACTAAAATAATAATGGAGTTGTCTCTCTCGCTTTTGTTATTTCAGTTCTGTTTTATTCTTCTTTAATGTCTTGTCAACGTGATCCTCGTTACGCTTCTAACATGATAAAGGCTAGTGGAGAATGTATATCAATTTTTTGAAGCCTTCCCTTCCCTGAAGGATATAATTGCTATATATCTATCTATGAAATTACGGTATGCCCTACAGTTTTTCCGAAATACTTTATAGGGTTTTGGCGTTTGACAATGATTTCACCTGATGTTAAATGACGATGTAGTCCTAAATAGTAAATATGCTACACATACAACGGGAATGACCCCCAAGTGCAGCTGTCGAGACACAACTATAGGTGCCTGGAGACAGATTTTCAACACGAGAGAGGTAGCTTGCCATACGGCTTAGAAAAAGCCCACCCTCCCGGGAGAGAGCTTGGGATATGTCCGACTCGCACGGAATAAAATACCACGGTGTACTGTCCGCCGCTAAAGTTTTTTTTTTGTTTTTATATATATCATAGGATTCAAACGAACAGGTGGGTCACCGGATGTTAAGTGATCACCACCGTCCATAGACACCTGCAACACCAGTGGAGTTGCAAGTGCGTTGCCAGCCTGTGTTTGGGACAAGGGGGAGTGGGGAAGAGAGGGGGGGAAGGGTAGATGGGTATCCGGTGCTTTTCCGGGAAGTTAGGGCGACGTGAGATCTATATACACTTCATCGTGCCGCCCCAGCTGTTGGCCGGTCTCCGTGTACACAGCGGTCGTCTCCTCCGTCCGCCGGACCTGTGCAATGAGAAAACGGGCCAGGATGTGACTTAGAAAAAGCACTCTATATGGTGGACTCGTTTATTTCGTACTCCCGGAATATTGGTAGTCGTCATACCCAACATGGCGGTTTTATAAAAAATGCGATTTTAAAGAGAAAATTTTACTTTGCAGGTGACAATGCCGTTGAACGGATCAGTGTATGGTCTACCGGTAAAATGGGAGGAGAAGCGAAAATCAACTGCACCACGTTAATGGAAAACGCTACCATAGAGTGGATGTTTCAGGGTCAGCCTTTGAAAATGAACGAACGGTTAGTCAAAACTTGTAGATATGTACTGACTGGGTAGCCTGTATGTGATGTGGCTAGAGTGTTTTATAAATTTGTTTACTTAGTTTCTAACTGTGAGAATCGAGCTTAATGATATATTAACCCTAGTGAGTTACCTTATGCAGCTGGCATAGCCATCAAGGATGTACTGAAGCCTCTTTAAATCAAAGAGGGGAAAAAAAATTCTTGAATTGTAACTAATCACTTAAAATAAATAAACATTTTAACACATTAATTAATTTGTTTTCATGTAACATCCTATAGAAATGTATCTCGATATTCCTGTTTATTCGTTTTCAAAAGATTTTTGAATTACGTTTAACCTTATCTAACGTTATAAATGCAAAGTGTGTTTGTTTGTTTGTTTACGAGCATGCTCTTTGAGCTGTCACGTCTAAGCTACTTAACCGATCATTGTGAAGTTTTGCATACACGTTTTAAGGAGTACAGAAGAGGACATTCGGTACCTTTTTCTCAGAAAAAAATTACTATCCCCGAGTTATAGGTCAAATTTACAGTAACGCGAACGAATACGCGAATAAAAGCTAGTGTATTTCCTTTCATTTTATTATAAATTAGAATGATATAAGCCTTTATCAGAGATCCATATATATATAACTACATAGTATAAAACAAAGTCGCTTTCTCTGTCCCTATATCCCTATGTATGCTTAAATGTTTAAAACTATGCAACGGATTTTGATGCGTTTTTTTTAATAGATAGAGTTATTGAAGACGAAGGTTTTTATGTATAATAACAACCATTAAATAGTGGAGAAATACTGTTATTTTTGAGGTTTCTAGTGTGATGTCGTAAATAATTACATAACCGATTCGATGCAGACGAAGTTGCACGGGTCAGCTAGTACAGTAACATTTCTGATAATTATAAAAATTAATAAGACGGGAGAGTATTCAAAAACAAACTAAAGGTCTTCATAAATAAGTCATATTATCCAGTACAAGGTTTTATGTATCATACTGCTTTATAGATCGACCTCGAGGCAACTGTATAGCATACCTACCACCCATGTACAGCTATAGTAAGTAACACAGAAATAAATTAAACTACTGCACACTTGATTTAAGAATATTACGTATAAATAAATAAATAATTGTAAAGAGATATATGCCTGTCATTCTAGAAATAATATTGTTTTCAGATAAATTTATTCATTTGCCTGTTCAGGGTACAATGTACAAGGACAAAATATAATAAACCCAAAACGAAATCGTATGTTTGTAACTCGCTATAATTTTATATATATATTATTATCATTTATAAAATGTTAATAATCACGTATTAGTAATTTAATCTATACGCGCAGTACCTAAAGTAGATTACGTAAATGACCGATGTAATTTAATACTGTAATTAATTGCAAATTATACATCCCATGTCTTAGACTCGATAGGAATACTAGTTTTTAAACAGAACGGTAGTGCCGCCCAAAGAAAAACTATAAATAGCTTACCAAAGCTAATGCCCACAGAAAAATCGTAAAGCTAAAAGATACAGCACCTATCATACCTCGTTCACCAGACTAGGCCCCCCTCGGCAGCAGCTCAAGCCTAGGTCCGTTTCCTCGGCGTGGAGCCCTTGAG
The DNA here is from genome assembly GCA_015888305.1 of Antheraea pernyi. Taxonomy (NCBI): domain Eukaryota; kingdom Metazoa; phylum Arthropoda; class Insecta; order Lepidoptera; family Saturniidae; genus Antheraea; species Antheraea pernyi. The sequence continues at coordinate 24,224 of MNPI01021001.1, forward strand.
TACGCTGCTCGCGCGATACAGTGACACAAAATCTTACATCACTGCGACAACATTACACATATCACCTCCACACACGTGCACGCATACACGCTTACACATGCAGGTGGAAGGCTTTTATTTTTTCCCCTTATCAAACTGAAATAGTTTAGAATATTATCCGATACGAAATATATATAAGGGTTGTTGAGGTATGTATGCTTGGTACACATATATGTTTCAACAACTCATATATGTATGAATAGTTAGCTTAGCTTAGATTAGCTCAGATAGGTCGCGAATTGCATATATCAGGCAACAGCCAAAGCCGAGGTGTGCCTCGCACCCTTGAGCTAGTTGTCAAAGTCAAAGCGAGTGCCTTAAGCGCTCGCCTTAGTAGTCCGGTGAAGCTGTTAAGACCTTGCTTGGTCAATAGAGTAGTCAGTTCGAAAAAAAAAAATCCTACCTCGTATCTGTACAAATAATAAGAATGTAAATCTAATGTGTCTGTACTTTTTCGATTTTCGTGAAAAAAAAAAAATTGTTGCAGTGTGTCTTGGAATAAGTAATAAAATACATTTCATTCATTTTTAGAAATGTCTGTCTGTCTATCTGTTTGTATGAACACGCGTCACTGTTAAAGTACAGGGTTCACAATAACCTCAGCCAATAAATCATATCTTCGGGAGTAACTCAGTCCTTGTTTCATTAAAAATGGTCCACTCTATCATAAGTCGTTGTAATTTGAATCACGGGTCGAGTTAAGTACGAGAGAACAGTAGTAATCTTTAACTAATTTGATCGAACGCGTTAATCTCAGGAACTACTGGTCTAATTTGAAAATTTTGTTCAGTGTTAGATAGCTCATTTATCGAGGAAAGCTATTGGCTATATATGATCACGCTAAGACCAGTGGGAGCGGAGCACCAATTAAGAATGTTTCGAAATTGTTTTTTTTTTTCTTTTGAGAGCTTCCGCTGCGTGTTAGCATTAACACGTAACTATTCCAAAGTAACTATTCCATGCGAACGAAGTCGCGGGCAGCAGCTAGTATATAATAATCGTAAACATATAGTGGTACAAAAAAATTATCCCAAGGAGATTTGATGTTGGGCAGGCGGCCGATCGTAAAAATTAAGCCAAATCATACATCACAACACGACAAGCACGTTGTGCCGACCATTTCAAAAGTACCTAAAGTTTTTTGGGTAATATTGTTTGGTTCTACCATAAGAATGCCTAAAGCATTGTAAGCTGGACGCGTAAGTTCAAGCATCAAGTCAGGCACGCTTTATTGTGAAAAGATTGTTATTTGATGGAAATGTATGATATAACATGAGCTAATATTCTTTTTAATAAAAAAAAAAGACTTGGTGACTCCCTCCGATAATTGGGATGTTTTTTTATCGGTCATAAGTGCCTTCACAATAGGACCTAAATATAGTATTTTTTATTTTCCTTTTATACGCAATCATTCTGATATTTTCTTTGAATAACTGTAATTTAAAAAAAAATCAACAGAATAAATCTAACGACAGACGTGGGACTGACGCCATGGAAAGACGTCGACGGTAATGTGAGAAAATCTAAAATATCCACATTAACTCTGTTCAATACGACGTCGGATGACGCTGGGAATTACACTTGTATTGCAAAATTCAAGGACATAGAAGAGAATAAATCGGTAACACTCGATCTGCGATTTCCAGGAAAATTATTGTATATTACCGAAGGACCTATTAGGCGGAACAAGACCGATCGTGCCAACGTCACGCTGCGATGTCTCTTCGAAGGTAAATATTATCTATTGCATAGGAATATCGAAAAAGTATATAAAATTACTTATATAACCAGATCGAATGGTGGTTAATTAATATAATACAGTAAAATTATAAAACGCAATTTTAATTGATTACAGACATCAGAGCTACGAAAAATAATTTTGTAGCGACGATGGTAGTGGCAGTGTTAGTGTTTTTGTGCATTGCGTTTATCTGCATAGGTTTGAAATCTTTTATTGAAGTAAAACACCGTGATGTAACCGTAACATTGTGCTTGGGCTTTCCCTAATGCCCGCTTGGTTACCCCCATCCTCAAATTGGAAATATTCCGATAACTTAAATTTTTGAACCAGCTCCCGTCTGTGTCTATTGTGTTACCAGGCACGTATCCAAACTTTTGGTTCGGGTGGGACAAGCATTGAAACTACCATATACCTAAGTCGTACTTCGGGGGGATAGATCCCAACTATCACGTGTCTTTGTCTTACCGTCTGAGATTACCGTCGGTTTTGTAGGTGGTAGAGCCACGCTGAAGCTATTACTGGTTTCAGTATGAATAGGTCGGTTCCCCCGGGGTAGTACCACCCTCTCACAGAAAACCGACGTGAAGTAACAGTGCTTGCATTGTTGCGTTTCGTTTGGTTAGTGAGAATGCCGGATACCCACCTCCACTCCCCTTCCCCGTTCTACCCTTCCCCATCCCCCACTTCCACACTCCCCTCTCCCCCAAACACAGGCTGACAACGCACTTGCGACTCTTCTGGTGTTGTAAGTGTCTATGGACGGTGGTGATCACTTAACACCAAGTGACCCACATGTTCATTTGCCTCCTATAATATAAAAAAAGATTACATTATAATTTAATATCCAGTGATATTGCGGTCAAATGCTAAAACCCAAAAAGGATAAAATGAACACAAAATGTAATGTTATAAAATGATACTGTGATAATATTTATAGTAATATGTATTTGTATACTTAATTCGCAGTGTACAAACCCGGTAAAGTCAAATGGTTCAAAATAAATCCAGGAGTAAAAAATCTATTACTTAAATCGCAACAAAAAATGATTAACGCCCGGCAGTTAGAGAGCACCGTCGACGTTCACATAACGAACAGCGACAATGAGAACGGTAATTACACGTGCGAGATCGAGGATCACGTGAAATCGATCAATTTATCCGGAACCGTCGAAATTCTCGTATACGGTGCACCAACATTGCTTTTAGACAAGGTCGTAGCGATAAACACGTCACAGATATTCTTTAATTGGACGATCAAATTGTATAACTGCCCTGTGAAAAATTACGCTTTGTACATTAGAGAGAAGAACGCGGAGACGTTTCGTCTCCATTCGGAGAAAATAGGAACGAAGAATACATCATATATAATAAATGGATTGAAGAAATCGACTGATTATGTGATCAAGTTGGACGTGACCACGACTTGCGGTGAGGGGAGGTCTAGGGAAGGAGAGAACAGAACCCTTGATGAGGAACCAAAATTTGTACCGAACATATCGATCAATGGTTTCTCTGCTACTTCGGTAACAATCGGGTGGACCCCTCCGCCGGAGAATATAGAACATTTGATACATTACTATCTTTTGGAAGCGAGGAAAAAAGATGAAAACGTGACCAGGAGGGCTTATCATGCAAGAGTTGGGAATTTACCTTATATGTTTGACAATCTGGAACCGCACAGTACTTATATTTTTCAGGTATCTGTATTATTTTTATTAACTTCTGAATTCTTTTGCTGAGTAAATGTTTCTTAGTTTCTTCTATAAAAGGGGCACCTATTACTACCATATAGCAGTTTTTAACAGTTCATTCTCCAAGTTTGGAGGGTTCGGTTAACAACGTGCACTAGTGTACGAAGAATGGTAGCATGGCTGCTGTAAAGCAGTTTGAGGTCGGTGCTTAGAGACTTCAATGATAAGTCAATGTTGCCAGTCCATTACATATTCATCTGAATTACATAGCCTGCTAGTTAAAATTGTAAAGATAAAGACGCTTTGTAGGTGGTAGAGCCACGCTGAAGCTATTACTGGTTTCAGCATGAATGGGTCGGCTCGCCCCCCGTGCTACCACCCGACCAACAGAAACACCGACTTGAAGTAACAGTGCTTGCATTGTTGCGTTTCGTTCGGAATGTGAGAGCGCCGGAAGCACACCTCTCCCCTCCCCGAAACACGTGCTCGCAACACATTTGCCTTGGTGTTGCTAGTGTTTATGGACGGCGGTGGTCACTTTACATCAGGTGACCCACGTGTTCGTTTGCCTCCTATAGAATAAAAAAAAATCTAATAGGAGTACTTAGTATTAAGGTTTATAAAACCGGCAGCGACCGATTCTCATCTGCTCGAATTTCGATAAGCACACGCACAAATATTCCTATATAATAGAAAGAGAGAGAGAGAAAGCCGTAAGGAGAGGGCATAACGCTTTTTCTTTATGTGACGATATCTATCTGTCGACCTCAACAGCCGCGTTGAGGAACTTAGTTCCAATAAATAATAGTTTTATGAAAACTAAAAAACGCGCCTTTATAGATGACCTAACTAAAAGGTACAAAGTAAATTTTAAATACAAAACTGTAGTTTATACTGTAGAGGTAATAAAGTCCCACTGGCTTATAATATGGAGGAAAAAAAAATTTAAAATTTGAATTTAAAAAAGGGTGTTGTTTTTGGCTTGTTTTGTACGTATTGTTTTTGGCTTGTTTTGTACGTAATTATAGTTTTAATTTACCTTTTCAGGCATGCGCTGGATCAGACTTCACCGGTAAATGTGGGGAGTGGTCCCAGAAAATGGAAGCGGCCACCCTCGACGGGATACCGGGCAGGCCGAGTGACGTCAGAGTGACGTGCACCAGTAACTCCATGAATTTGAGTTGGGGACCGCCTGAGAAACCGAACGCCGAGATAAAGGGATACACTGTGAGTATATTACTCACGATATATACATTTTAAAGCCCAGTAACACCAATTCGGCACAAAACATTATTATAGAAAGTGATTAGCTGGGATTTAGTAGCGTGTGGGAAGCTTTAAGTTATTAAGTTCCCATGCTAGAAACGGATGTGGAAATTTAAGTGCCACTTGGTGCGCCGAAAGACCCCCTCTTCTTTTTCACTTATGAGGAAGAAAGGTTTAGATATATAATTTGTCAAGGTTTTTTTTACTATCCGGGTGGGACAGTATTCGCCGGGCCCTCTATTTATGAATAAAATATACAATCCCATAACAGACTAAGATCCCTCCAAAAACTCAATAATAGTATCATTATTCACAAAAGTTAGAAAAAAAATAGTATACCACGCGATTGGTTAGTCGCTAGCAATATTTTTACAGGATACTCATTAGTCGACTCTCGTTCTAAATAAATAAAAAATAGTTGCTTAATATTTTACCTAATTATTTCGACACGTACAAAACTCATATTCACTCAAAACACCTGATTTACGTAAAGGTATAGGTAACCAACGTTGGTGTAATAAATACCGACGCGGTGACGTGATGTGGCTTGAATCGCGCCCCTTCACATTTCGTTCATTGAACCTAGGTGTCGTCATGTCTTTACGTTTCAGTGTGGTACCCATACTATTAAAAGTTTAAGAAGAAACTTTAACTAAGGTTCTCTTTATTGTTTATTAGTATTGTTGTGTGTATATGTGTGTGTGCGTTGCGTGAGTTGTGTGTATGTGTATATGTTATTATTTTATATTTTTGTCGGGAACCAACATAAATTACTTTATTTTATATACTGTATTGTTGGCAACACTATGTCGGACGTAGAGGGGGGGGGGGCTGGGGTCGGCCACGATGTTCCATACAACCTGTTCACTTCTGATTGTTGTACTGTGCACACATATTTATAATAACATACGAGCTTGAGTCTATTCTGCATATTTCTTTCATCCATCAGTCTTCAAATACACACATCAAAAAAGTCTTAGCAACATGCGTGATATTACAAATTTTACCATTTATATTAATTAATTTCTAAGTATTTACTCAAACAAAGTGCGTAGGTAAGTAAACTTTTTTGTTATTGATGACATATTGGCTGGTTATAAAAAAAGAATTGATTATTATTTGTTTTTTCATCAAATTCAAATGACTGCGAATTTGTTTGAATTTAAGTGCGTTTTAATAGCTACGTTTAGTCTTGATTTTATAATTTTACCAACCATTTAAATAAAGTTAGCGACAAAATTGAATTGTTACATATTCCTTACGTCATGAAGCGACGTCATTTGATGGCAGATGAAATGCAAAGAGCTGTAGGGATGTTGCAAGCGGGAAGTAATCAATCTCGGGTATCTCGACATTTTGGCATTCGTAGAAGTGTTATTTGTCGTCTTTGGCAGCGCTACAATAATACAGGAGAATCCGCTGAACAGCATCCAGGCCGTAAAAGGAGTACAACCACTCGGCAAGACCGGTACATACAACTGACTGCAAGACGCCAGCCGATGTTAACCGCTCGAGAGATAAGTTTGAGGCTACAAATTTCAAGTGGTGTTGATGTAAGTCCTCAAACTGTGCGAAATCGACTGCATGAGTACGGCCTACGAGCTCGACGCCCAATCAGGTGCCCACCGATACGTCACGGGAATCGCGCTCGTCGATATGAATGGTGTAGAGAACGCATAACATGGACCCAGGAACAATGGGATAAAATTATGTTTTCCGATGAGTCGCGATTCGGGTTTAAGCCTGATACAAGAAGGGTGCGAGTGTATCGTCGGCCCGGAAATACTGAAAGGCTCAGGTGCGTTCAGGAAGTTCATCCATACAGCGGCTCAACAGTTATGTTATGGGCGGGTATTATGAAGAACAGGCGAACTGAGCTCGTTTTTGTAAATGGAAACATGAATGCTGAAAATTACATTGAGGATATTCTCAGACCTTATGTCTACCCATTTGCACAAACCTTTGGCTCCGATTTTAGGTTAATGCATGACAATGCGCGTTCACATACAGCTCGGCGAACCAGTGAATACTTTGCAACGGAGAACATCCGGGTATTGCCCTGGCCTGCACAATCGCCAGATCTCAACCCCATCGAGCACGCATGGGACATGCTCCAGAGACGTGTTTTGAAGGACTTGGACGGAGCGACAACAACCCAACAGCTGAAGGATTTGCTACAATTCCATTGGGAGCGAATACCGCAAGATGACATAAACAGTCTCATTAATTCAATGAATAATCGTTGCCGACAAGTTCTGAATAGCAGAGGAGACCATACTTTGTATTAAATTGTTCTATTCTTTCACAATAAATACATTTTCTTTAGAAATTTCATTTTGTGAGAAAAAAGTTTAGTTTCTTATGTATCTTAGTTTCTACAGTATATTCTAATATTGCTCATTTCTGTTATTAAAAGAACTTATAAAGACAACAGCTGTTATTTTTACATCATAGAACCCTAAAGATATTATTTAAAAAATAAAATACAACGTTATAATGTGAAGAACCATCCTAAAATTTAAATTAGTACATGTTGCTTAGATTGTTTTGATGAGTGTAGTTGACACCAGCACCTAAGGGTTTGAACAATGTTAAATGTGACCATGAAATATCACACAATTGAATGTTTTCACCCTTTAAACAGTCACCTGGTATAAATATAAGCTTTGATAAATCAGTGTAGGCATAATTTCAGTACTTTATTATCCTCTGTTTCTCCAACGATCTTTATTATGTGTCTGTTTAGTTGTTATGGAAGATCTTCAGTGTTATTAATTTAAAAAGTTTGAAAACAGTTTTGTTTTCATACTATACTATATACGAGTTGGAGCCTTTATTTGAAGTCTAACCATTATAATCCATACTTTTTCGCGTATTGATTTATAATAAAACTCAAATATATATTATTACTAGTGGTCCCGGCGGACGCTGTCCTGGCTTAATAAATAAAACTAAACTAAACTAAAATTCCACCGCAGCACCACCTACCGGGTCCAATTGTGAATCTAAACCATTTTCGGATCCACTCGAACACGCACACAAAATTTCATCAAAATCGGTCCAGCCGTTTGGGAGGAGTTCAGTGACATACACACGTACAGAAGAAATTTATATATAAAGATAAACACGTGAAAGAAAAAGAAAACAATTTGTACCCCCTTAGTATGCCAGTTACGATCACCGGACGTCCACCGGTATAATCTATAACTATTGTTATCTATATATTAATACGGGAAGCGAAAACTTTGTCCCCCTTTTTAAGCGAATTGCTCGTATGGATGAACATGAAATTTGGCATAGTCAAAGTTTATATGGTGGAGAAGTGCATAGAGCTATTAAAACACAGAAATTAATGAAAATATACATTACTTCACATTACTGCTTAAATGACACACAACATTTACACACATGTAAATTGAAAGTGTAAATGTAAAGCTGAAGAGTTTGTTTGCTTGAACGTGCTAATCTCAGGAATTACCGCTCCGATTAAAAATAAATATTTCAATGTTAGATAGGTCATGTATCGAGGAAGGCTATAGCTAGGCTATTTGGACATCTCGGCGATATAATCCCATTACCTATTTATTTATTCTTTATTTATCCATTAATTTATACTAGTGGGCGCCCAGAGGTCGACATTCGACCGTAGTTCATTGATTTTTTAAAGTTTGAATTTTATTAGGGTTCTTTTGTCAAAGCGTATGTTTAGAATGAAAAAGGGTAATTGGAACGTAAGAGTAAAATAATACATACAGTCGAGCATAGCAACCTTCTTCACAACCTTCTTTGAAGTCCTTTATTGACAGATGTCAAAATGTCTTTTTTATTTACATGTGTGTATATGTTGTGTAAAATTGAAGCAGTAGTGTGAGTAATGCATATTTTAATTAATTTTATGTACTTCTAATGCATTTTATATAAAATAAATAGCTTTCTGCACGTCTCCTCCATATAAACTTTAACTATGCCAAATTTCACGTTCATCCCTTCGCCCAATTCCGTTAAAAAGGGATACAAAGTTTAGGCTTCACGTATTAATATATATGATGATAATAAAAAAATTATATGGAGGAGATGTGCAGAAAGCTATTTATTTTATATAAGATGCATTAGAAGTACATTAAATTAATTAAAATATGCATTACTCACACTACTGCTTCAATTTTACACAACATATACACACATGTAAATAAAAAAGACATTTTGACATCTGTCAATAAAGGACTTCAAAAAAGGTTGTGAAGGAGGTTGCTATGCTCGACTGTATGTAGTATTTTACTCTTACATTCCAATTACCCTTTTTCATTCTACATTCAACAATGATATTAACCCTAATAAAATTCAAACTTAAAAAAATCAATGAGCTATGGTCGAATGTCGATTATACATAATAAACTTCGCTATTATAGTGTTATTATAATATTATTATCATAGTGTTATTATTACTAGATACATAAACCCACTTGGCCATAATGGAAGATCAGCGCTGGGGCCATTTGTAAAGGTGGCAACCAGTACATGCTGAATTGTGCGCCTTTGCAGTTAAACCGTGGTATAATTTTAATTTGTTTTAACGTACATTCTTTATTTCTTTTCTATATTATATACATCTTTGTACCTCTATTTTTCTACTATTGTGTTATCCATGGGTATGCTGCAATAAACCTATTTTCTTTCTATCTTTCTATGAATAAGAATGTTTCAAAATCTGAGTTTTTTTTTCCTTTTGAGAGCGTCCGCTGCGTATTTGCGTTAGCCCAAAGTAATTATTCCACGCGGACGAAGTCGCGGGCAGAAGCTAGTTAAATATACAGACAGATTACACATTTATTAGTATAGATATTAATTTATTTCAGATGGAGTTAACGGGTAATGCAACTTACAAAGATCACAACGGAAATGTAAAATTTACGACATGGGGCCCGCTGTCAAAGTTCATGACTAATGATTCAACAACTGTAAGGTAATTGTTTAGAATTGTTTTCTTTTTTGTCTCATATTCAATATTTTACCTCAGTCTTGCGAGAAAGAGAGACCTCTCAATGGCGTCATGGCTGAATGATTTGGGTTAAAAAACATGGCGGTTTAAATTTGTCGGGTGTCACTATTTTTTTCAATTTATTAAGGCCACGGGATACAAGTCCTTTAAGCCTAACCCAAATATAAAATATATAATATTAACATACTCAGTCAATCTTATGTCTGAGTGTGTTGCCATTATCAAATATGCTGTCAGTTAATATTGACGTTCGTATCTCATGCATTTATTATTATTACAATCGGTCATCCATCACAAGTCAGCTCAGTGACCCATAAATGCCCTTGAAACTGAATGGGAAAGTGTATAAAACTATTATAAGACCAGCTGTGCTGTATGAATTTGAATATTAGGTTACGAAAGAGACGGATGAGAGAAGACTACACGTGGTAGAGAGGGGCCATTCAAGTAGTTTTAGTAGTGTAGTAAGCACTGATGGGGGAGGGGTCTTTGAATTGCTTATTTTTGATGACATGGGGGGAGAGGTCTGGGTGGTGATTACGTCATCAATATTTATTTATGTAACCAGAACAGGATTAAAATTACATATATAAATGTTTGTATATTGAAACAATTATGTACAATTGTGAAGTCGTTGAGGTCTAGTGGTTTGTCCGGTGGAATATCATTTCGATGTCCGCAGGTTCGAACCTCGGCATGTATCAGTGATTTTTTCGGAATTCGCGTACATTTACTAATTTCATATGGTAACAGTATCAGTTGACGATGAAGGGAATCATCGTGAGGAAACGTGAACGCTGAGGAATGTTCTTGTAGTAACCACCGTATGTGGGAAAACATGAACTGTTGATTTCTCAGAGTTTAAAATCGCCAATACGTCGTGGGCTGGCGTGGTGATTATATCCATACGTTGCTTCAAGAAGAGACCTATGGTCCTGCAGTGGGTCTCTTACAGGCTGATTATTATGATAAATGTTTATATAAGCATCGGAGGGCGGGTACGACCATTGCTTACTTTTGCTGACCAGAGGGGATGGGTGGTCATAAATTAAAAGAAATCTGCTTGCGTTTTTTTTTTTATGTCATAGGTGGCAAACGAACATGTGGGTCACCTGATGTTATGTGATCACCACCGTGCATGGACACTAACAACACCAGAGGAGTCGCAAGTGCGTTGCCACCCTTTGGGGGAAGGGTTAGCGGAGGGAGTGGGAGAGGGGAAGGGAGGTGGGCCTCCGGCGCTCTCACTGACCGAACGAAACGCAACAATGCAAGCACTGTTACTTCACGTCGGTTTTCTATGAGAGGGTGGTATTACCCCGGACGAACCGACCCATTCATGCTAAAACCAGTAATAGTTTCAGCGTGGCTCTACCACCATTGAAATTGAATTGCGTAATACTTGACCGAGGTTTTCGAGGCTTGCAGAAGACGAATGTATTCCAGGTTTAACGATCTGCAGCCGAATACGAATTACACGATACGGCTGAGCGCGATGACGCGTACACGGCGCCGTGGGGACGAGCAGACGCAGTACTGCGAGACTGAGCGCGCGCCGCCCGACCACGCGCCACGACCGCGCTGGAGGAAGGTAACGCACAAACACCCCCCTCCCCCTTTTTTTTCGAACTGACTACGCTATTTAGCCTTACGGGCCATCACAGCTCCACTCGACTACAATCCTCCCCTGTACTGCCAAAACACCTATATATGGGACAGTCCACGCCGAATGGGATGGTTTGAAAAAGATCCATTTTTGATTTCCTCAATTTTGTGATATATTTTAGTACCCCTCAATATGGGCTATATTGCAATTTTCCTGGTAAATTTTGAGATTATCGTTATTATTCGTTTCTAACGATAGTTTTCTTTTTTGTATTTTGGATATAGCTTTTCACGAAATAGTCCAGATTTTTATGTTTTTTTTTATGTGTTTAAAAAATCGGCTTTACATACAAGGAATGTATGTACGAAAATTAATTCGGTGCAAACGATAGTTTTTTTTTTTGTATTTTGGACATAGCTTTTCACGAAATAGTCCAATTTTTTATGTTTTTTTTTGTGTTTAAAAAATTGGTTTTACATACAAGGAATGTATGTACGAAAATTAATTCGGTTTTTTTTTATTTTAAGTTTCTATCCATTTGCAACTTTTATGCCCGATCTAGTAATGGAATTCCAGTAATTAGTATATATTCTCGATTTGTTAAAATTTGAAAACTGAAGACGTTAACTTTTTTAATTTTTTTTTTTAACATTTTCAGATATACGAGAATGAGACTTATTTTTTTAAGGTGTACCTTCCGAGAATATCGGAAAGGAACGGACCCTTTTGTTGCTACAGGTAACTCTTCTATACTTTGTTTAGCGAGGTATTAAGCTCGAATCATATAAAGCCTACTAAAACTGACTCTTTCTTTTCTGTTTATAATTCGAAGAGTATGCTATTAAGAAACAATAGAATAGGTTACATTAACTTCTTTCATATATTAGTTTTGTTTTTTAACATATCGGGTAAAACGTAGTGTTGGTTGTTTTTGTACGTAGATTATTACGACGAGAAAGAAATTAAAAGGAAAGATTAACAGTTTATACGTGCCCAATACAAACATGTTGACTGCATTTTAAAAGTAAAAAGCTACTTTTGTCATATGGAGAGAAAATATGTAACGGAAACTATGTCCGCGTAGATGATTACGATGTTAAAGAATTTCTAAACATTTTATTGTCTATTAGGTGTTTGTACGTACATCCAATAATTAAAAAAGAATACAATTATTTTCATCGACGCGAAAGAAATTAAAAGAAACGATTAACAGTTTATACGTTCCCATTACAAACATATTGACTGCATTTTAAAAGTAAAAAGCTACTTTTGTCATATGGCGAGAAAATATGTAACGGAAACTATGTCCTGTCTGTGTTACGTTGCGTTACGGACGTTACTTTAATGTTCCGAAATGTAGAATTAAAGAAGTTATATTGATCAATTCAATGGCCTCTAATGCATACGTTAATAATACAATAATTTGTGGATTATATATAATTATTAATTTGCTGTCATAACTTCCTCAAAAAAGATCGCGTGACGGTTCATTGATTTGTTTCAATATTGATCTGCCACTGTTCAAATTGTATTAATTATTTAAAAACTATAACATTTTATGTACAAAGACGCGTTTTGACTAATATATCATAGGAGGCTAACGAACAGGTGGGTCCCCTGATGTTAAGTGATCACCACCGTCCATAGACACTTGTAACACCAGGGGAGTCGCAAGTGCGTTGCCAGCCTATGTGTGTTTTAGAAGAGGGGAAGGGGACTTGGCCCTCCGGCACTCTCACTGACCGAACGAAACACAACAATGCAAGCACTGTTACTTCACGTGGGTGTTTCTGTGGGTCGGGTGGTAGTACACCGGGCTAGCCGACCCATTCATGCTGAAACCAGTAAGTAATAGCTTCAGCCTGGCTCTACCACCTACCATCTGCACGTTTGGGAAGATTACTTTTAAAAGTAATACGTTCGTTGGTTAATGAAATACCGTTTGCGTTAGAAGCAATATATTTTGTACCACAAATAGGCTCACGAACACACAATTACACTACAGTCACACTGACACTTTATAATCCTGTATATTTATCCTGTATTTTTGTATCCTGTGTATTTGCAGTCCGTTTTAAGGTTTCCTGCATTAAGTATTCTTTTCGTATCGCTCCGGTGTCCTTGAAAGAATTCCTCAGACGCACCGCGGCGCGCTTTATATACTTTAAATAGCAAAGGGTCGAATACTCTGGACGGTTGACGTCATTATTCGAACGATTCGACAACGTTCGAGACTGGTTAATTTTAGAACCCCATTGTAGCCTTCGCACCGTACTGTGATGGCCTCGCTAAGCTGGGTAAATGACGTTACGATATTTTATACTCAATACTTGATTTTGTGCTGCAGCAAATACCATGCTAACACGTAAAGTCGTGATCTACCAACACATAATACATAAAAAATTTATATATACATATATAAAAATCGATTTGGCGGGCGTAAAGTTTTCACAGACGCTATGTTGTCGCTCCAATAGCTGTCAGCTGCGTTTTGCTAGTGCATCAAGTTTTGAACATTGTAGTGATAATGAAACACCTATTTTGTTACGTTCCCACGATCGATGAATCATTAAAGGAATTCAGATACAGTGCGTAACGATGTTAATTTGAATTCTCTTATCGTCCAGGGTCTATATGGTTCGTCTGCGGCCCGAGATGGACTATTATCAGTTACCGCCGCCGGGCGATATCGAAATGATAAGTTACGATGATGCTCAAAAGGAACTCGGCGCTTACGTCACAGATATTTTTTCGAAGTGAGTATTCTTAACAATAATTTTAGATCGACGTCGTTTCATTGTATTTGTGTGACGTCATAAGTTTCTGATAAAATATGACAGACAGACAGTTAAATGAGCAATGTAACTCAAGTATTTATTTGAATAAGGATTAACCATTAAATACATATTGTTGCCAATTGTCTATGTAGTCGGTGAAGCTCTTAAGACCTTGCTTGGTCAATAGCGTAGTCAGTTCGAAAAAAAAAAACCAACTGTCTACCTTTCAGTTCCATTTGTCTGTTTCCGAAGACACGTTAATTACTGTAGAAAAATTACAATTGCTTTTCTGTATTTCATTCATCTATACTTAATATTATAAAGAGGTAGAGTTTGTGAGTTTGTGACGTTGTAAGGGGTAATCTCAGGACTTACTGGTCCGATTTGGAAAATGCTTTCAGTGTTATATAGCTCATTTATCAAGGAAGGTTATAGGCTATATATCATCACGCTAAGACCCATAGGAGCGGAGCAGCAATGAAGAATGTTGCAAAATCGGGGTATTTTTCTTCTTTTCAGAGCTTCCGCTGCGTTTTAGCGCAATATAACCATTCCACGCTTACGTATTACCGCCCAACGAAGTGGGCACGGGTCGGCTAGTATAAACCCTGTCCGTAAAAAAGCACTTAAATGTGTCAATATACGCGATGAAAAAACAATATAGCGGGATGGCATTTGTTATCTTTCGATATGGTACATACCACCTTGAAAAACCATTCTCCAAGCAAATATAGTTAAGTTTGCTGAAACAATCTTTAGGGCTTAGTGCGTTTTCTGTCTCAGGTTACATTTTAGGCATGATTGTGGTCAAACTATAAACTTATACAAGGAAAATAATATATAGAAAGTTAGCGGAGATAACTAAAGGTTCGAAGGGACTTTAAAAAAAAACCAACGTTAATACATTTTAAGTTCGTGTGGTACACCTGACCGCAAAATAATACCGATTGACAACGCTCTCCGGTCATTGACATCTATGATAAACAGATTTCCACACACATTGTTCCAATAGTCTTCATATAATTTTTTTCAAAATAAGTACTCAATATTATTATGTGTTTTTTTTTAGTTTACTTTATACATAACGTACGGCCACGTTCATGGAAAGAACGATGTTCTAAAATTGATAACAAAAAAATCATGCATTTAAGAGTTAATACTGTATCGAATCGAAAATAGCCTTAGATTAGGATTATGTAAACTCTTAACTCACGAGATTCATTTATTACCAAAAGGTATTAATTTTTATTTTATTTACAGTGACGGTTTTCCAGCTACCTCTGAATTCGTTATGGGCGATAAGAATTCGATGTACGATACAAATGACCCTGTATTCGATAGAGACGAGTGCCGAAGCTGTCTGAAGAAGTCGAGGAGGTATTTCTTCTTTTTTTTTTAATCGAGTTCTTTTCTTTCGGGAGAAGGTAAAGGCATTGTGATGCCAACCCACAACATACTGGCTGTTTCAAACTCCTAGAGATCTACAATTCTATATTACAGTGTTAGTATAAGAAATTTCCTAAAGCGTTTAGATATTCTCACGATTTTTTCTTCATCGTCAACCGATAGAGTTAACAAAAAATTGACCAAAAAATTCGATAGTACACGTCGATATTTCCAGAATCTCCGAGTATCGAATCGATATTTTGCAGGACAAAGTACTAAACCAACAATAGAAGCGTTTTACCTTACAATAAAACGCATATTAATTTACTTACCTTATTCGAAGCTTACTTATGAGATAGGCACTTCCGTTTCCCGCCGGCATGCCCACTGTTGACAGTAAATGCATCTGACTTCCGGTCATATACCCTTCTCGTCTGGCCCCACCATGGCAGAGAGGCGTGATTAGAGCGACGCCATCTTTTAACTTCATTGGCCTCTTGTTCCCCGCCGAGAAAAGACCGTGAAATATAAAAAAAACTTAAAAAAAAATGAACCCAGTACTTTAGCAGTGATGCGTGTTCATACAAACAGACAGACAGAAATTTCTAAAATACAGATCACATTAGATTTACATTCTTATTATCTATACTAATATATAAAGCTGAAGAGTTTGTTTGTTTGTTTGTTTGTTTGGTTGAACGCTATGATCTCAGGAACTACCAGTCTGATTTGAGAAAGTCTTTCGGTTTTAGATAGTTCATTTATCGAGGAAGGCTATAGGCTATATATCATCACGAACAGACCGTGAAATATAAAAAAAAACTTTAAAAAAATGAACCCAGTACTTTAGCAGTGATGCGTGTTCATACAAACAGACAGACAGAAATTTCTAAAATACAGATCACATTAGATTTACATTCTTATTATATAGAATATAGATAATACTATGTCCGCAGGCATGAGGAGACCCCAACGACTATGGGAGGTGATACAATGTTTGAACCTGAGGATACGACAGACGACCCTCTAGAACAGATGAACCCTGGAAACGTGAGAGACAGACGATACGTTGAAAGGTTGTTAACCGATTTTTTATATACTCGTACTAAGGTCCTATTTTTGTCACTTCTTTTTGTGGGTCATGCTAATTTTCGAAAGTGGTACCATAATTTTTTGTATCTCAAAAAGTGCTAAAATGTATACGTTTTATTTTGGGTACTTATGACATATAATGTTAAGATACTGTTGTAGAATTTCATTGATTTAAGTTGCTTCCCATAGATTGATAACAGTTTTATTCAATTTACTCTTAAACTGTAAGTCCAATGTAAAAGCGCGTTTATATATTTCTATAGCTGTTTATTAGAAAAATCGTTTTTTTTTTATATATCATAGGAGGCAAACGAACAGGTGGGTCCCCTGATGTTAAGTGATCACCACCGTCCATAGACACTTGCAACACCAGAAAAGTCACAAGTGCGTTGCAACCTGTGTTTGGGGGAGAGGGTAGGTGGGACCTCCGGCGTTCTCACTGACCGAACGAAACGCAACAATGCAAGCACTGTTACTTCACGTCGGTTTTCCTGTGGGTCGGGTGGTACTACCCCGTGTGAGCCGACCCATTCATGCTGAAACCAGTAATAACTTCAGCGTAGCTCTACCACCTTCTTAAGCGTTTAATTTTTTGTTTAAAATTCCGCCTTAAATATTTTTTGTGGCCTGCGTCCTACTTATACTACAGAGACAAACCGCTGTGGGATGCGATAACTCTTCAGGAACTGTTCAGTTTTGTATTTGGATAACTTTGACCTTTAAAAAAAATCCATTTTTTTTTTGTAACGGTTACTAAGATTTTCTTTCAAACTCTTTCATTTCGTTTCATTTTTTATGGCAATTTTTCGATATTTTCGCAATTTCCTGTAAGGGCATTGCGTGCTTCAACAAAAAAAGCTGTGCTTTTGGACTACATATCTGTTCGTCCGGTATACTTAGGATTTTTGTTTTGATTTTTAGTAGTGTTTTCAACATTTCTCCGCCTAATTATAATGTCTCTCTGATGAAGCTATAAACATATAGTACACTAGCTGACCCTCCAACGCGTTGCTGTGGTCACAGAGTACGTTATATAAATAGAGGTCGCACTCGTTCTTTCCAATCAGCGCCTCTATAATACTACTTTCGAACTAATATCTGTTGGTTATAAATGTACATTTATAGCTATGTATGTATGCATACAGCGGTACTGCTTAAATCGTATTTGGTCATTTTTATTTTATAATGAATATATTCATCGTAAGGCAAATCTAAATCCAAGTATGTATATGCAGGAATCAATGTTTATAAGTAGATCCGGAGATAGATAAAATTGTTTGTGGGAGGCAAGAAAATTTAAGGGAGCACACTCTCGTAACAAATACGTAAACAAAGAGAATGAACATAAATATTTGAAAGTTGTCAGTTTGAAATGTTAAAATTAATTGTCGTCCACCATATTTTGTTATCAATCTTGCCAAAAAAATTATATAACAGTGCCATCTAGTAAGTTGATTGATAACCAAAACTAGACGAGCCTTTTCCATACAAATCCGATTCTGAGGAGTGAAAATAGCCTGGCTGTGGCTCTAAATTCGAGTTGAAAAAGAGATTCAAAATTGAAACGTGGCGCCGTCTACTAGATATGTAGTCAGTCCTACATCGTATGCCATCTGTCGGAGACTGATGGAACTTAAATTAATTACCTCAATATTCTTTAATTACAAATAAAATTATTGTCAATGTTGGTTATTTTAATTAATTGTAAATTTAATCAGTCTCGAACAGATGGCGCTTTAAATTACTTTGTTGACAGAAAATTATAGAACCGACTGTCATAGATACCTCATAGATGGCGGCACGTTTTATTTTTGAATTTCTTTTTCAACTCCAGTTTATTTTATGGTGCACGTGTTTTATTAAATTCTGGAACAGCTATAATGATTAAATAATATATTAATAAAAAGCTTGTACCTTTTATTGTGGGGTAAAAAATTAATGTAAATTTATGAGTCAGAATTTACTTCGGTGAAGCTATGAAAGCCTGAAAAAGAAAGTGAGAGTGGGAATTGTAAAATCTATCAATTCGTCTCGAGGTCATTGAATGACTTTACTTAAAACTAAATGATGAAGATGTTACAAGAAAAATATAATTACAGTGACTACAGTAAGAACCAGATGATGATGGACAAACCAAAGCCTCTGATCGTCCGTGATGATGATGAAGTGAAAGTATTCGATGGTCTATTGGACACTGATGCAAACTATACGTTATTCGTCGAGTTAATAAGTGAGTATTTTAATCCTTCCTTGAAGAACATGAGAGTTTTGTATCGATTTTTTTTTGTATATCATAGGATGCAAACGAACAGGTGAGTCACCTGATGTTAAGCGATAACCACCGTTCATAACACTTGCAACACCAGGGTAGTTGCAAGTGCGTTGCCATCCTGTGTTTGGGGACAGGAGGAGGAAGGGAAAGGAGACGGGGAGAGGTGGAAGGGTAGATGCAATGCAAGCACTGTTACTGCACGTCGGTGGTAGTACCCCGGATGAGCCGACCCATTCATGTTAAAACCAGTAATGGATTCAGCGTAGCTCTACCACCTACTAAATTAACTAATAAACGATTATTGCTCAGTGGTGGCACATTCAGACATAGTGTCTTGATTTATGTTAGTATCCTATTTCAATTGAAGGTAAACGTTGCGATGAAGCAATATCATGGCGTATTCTAACACCTGCTCGGGGGGCCTTTCACAAAATATTTTTTCACTTATGATGGCAAGTCGTGGTGGTCTTGTGGTTTGACTGATGGAATATTAATCTAATATCAGCAGGTTCGAACCCCGTCATTCGCGTACAGTTACTAGTTTTAAATTGATAACACTATCGGCTGACGGTGAAGGAAAATGTAGTGAGGAAACCTGAACCCGAGAAATGTAATTGAAGTATCACTGTATGTGGGAAAATATAGTACTGTGGATTTCTCAGAATTTGCAATCACCAATACGTCGTGGACTTGGCGAAGTGATTATGCCCATACCTTCATTCGGGAAGAGGCCTATGACCCTGCAGTGGGTCTCTTACAGGCTGATCATGAGGACTTATGAGGATACTATACTATAATATAGTTGGCAAAGAAATTGTTATTGGAAACCTTTTATAACGAACATTAAAGTTAGCTCTTTAGGTCTTTAAAATTGAAGACTTAAAATTATTTGGAATTTTCGATTTGGACTTATTTTAATGATTACACCAGAGTATAAGTTGATATTAATGTTTCGTTGGAGTTTTGGTAGGATCTTGGTCTGTTATATAGTCGCGTTTATATTTTATTCATAATAATCTTGTGTTATTTCATTCTATATGTTGTAATATTGGTTGTATTTTACGTAATATACATCGGTTAGTATCCACAAACGAAGTCGATGGAAAATAATAACCACCGAGCATGAATTTTGAGATACCACAAACAAACTCCTTTCTCCTTTCCTTCTCGTTAGAATATTGAAATTATCGCTGGACACTTGTAATATTACTAGGTCGAGGCAGTAATAATGTAGAAAATTGATTGTAAAAAGTAATTTTAAGAAAAATGTTTCGTTGACAGCCGGTTTGCCGAACGAGCAACCGCTGTACAGTGAGTACGTGAACCCGCTGAGAGCGGCTTCGAGTCCGCCGCCGCCGACTCACTCCTCGCCTCTGGAGATAGCATTACAGGTAATATCACCCATCGTTCAACTCAATTCCCTAATAAATCCGTCGGGGTCCACCACTGGAGTCATGCTTTAAAAGTTGCCTAGTAAATCCTTCATAGTTCGTCCTGGAGTTAGTATTAAAATCTGCATTTTTCCCTATAAAATTTATTTAAAACTTAATGCCGGTGGAATATCAATTCGATATCCATAGGTTCGAAACCCCTAATTCAAATTGGTAACACTATAGGCTAACGGTAAAGGAAAACACCGTGAGGAAACCTGAACCTGGGAAGCAGTACCAATATCTGTGAGAAAATATAGAACTGTAAATTTGTCGGAGTTTGAAATCGTCAATAGGTTATGGTGATTATGCCCCTGTGGGAAGAGACTTATGGCCCTGCAATGGGTCTCTGACAGACTGATGTGTTGCTTTTTTAAGGCTTGGTTAAAGTATACAAATTAGATTGTAGTCCGGTGAAGCTGTAAAGACCTTGCCAGGTCAATAGCGTAGTTAGTTCGAGAAAAAAAATATACAAATTAGACATTTTGCAATAGATATTTCCTCTTGTGAAACACATAATAAACCGGTTTTTGATTGAGAAAGGCGTTACTTTGCTGAAATCCATAATTGAATATAAGGAGGACGTTACTTATCCAACCGGAAGTGTAAAGGAACGTTCACCTTAAAGTTTAATAAAGGGGAGGGGGGAGGGACAGTTAGCCCCTGATTAGAGGCGGATAATCACCCGGGTTAAACCCCAGTTATCATCATTAAATTCCCGTTGGGTGGTTTTTAGAAAAAAATAAAGAAAAATAATAAGTTTTATCTGATTAAATCACCCAGCGTGACGAATAAAAAAATAATAAGTGGGTTTTAACCTCACTTGTTGGTTTTCGAGTGATTACCCATCACTATCCCTCATAGCTCTGTTCGGGGCTTTCTCTAAGCACGCCTGTTTAGTTACTACGCTCAAGTTGAAAATATATCTTCAAGTATCTATAGGCGTGTACGTGCGTACGTGCGTGTGCATGCGTACGTGCGTGTGCGTGAGTACGTGCGTGCGTGCATGCGTGTGCGTTTGTGTGTATTCCAACAACTGGATTTGATAATCAATTCCTTTCTCTATTTACTACCTTATTGGCTAGGGTAATTAATTGTAATTTGTTAATAATTGTAGTTAATTGTAAGCTTCATGGTTTAGTGAAAAGAAGTTCCTGCAAATGAAAATATAATTTAAAAATATATTTTACAAAAAAGTGTGTCTATACAATAAATAAGCTTGTTCTACCAGCAATCTGTTGATCTGCGCCTCGTGAGGTATACATTCGCTTGTATGGAGCATAAACCATAAAGGTTTTGGGCAACCCAGAGATGAAAAAAAGGTGAAAAATGTCATGACGTTCGGTTTTACGATAACTTCTGAAAGATGGAATTCGATATTTCCTATGTGAAATATCATTTTACTGTATAGTGCTAAGAAATATAAATATAAGAAGAGTTAATCCCGTCAGGTGGCGTGCGCAGTGGCGGCTGTAGGGTTGCTCGTTACGATAGTACTGTGCGTGGTACAAACACGAGGATCCAGGAAACCACCTCATGCACATCTCGAGATGAATCCGATACAAGTGGCGTTTAGGTAAGATTTCATGTTTATAAGACCTTTTTTAACGTAGTTCCTTGCCATAGACGTTGGCTGGTAGAAATCGTCACGTAAGAAAAAAGTGTGTCCGCGGTCTCTCTCTCTCTCTCTCCATGCGATTTTCTTGATATCGCTGTCTCTTCCTATTATATACAAATCATACGTGAGTAGCTAGCTGGTAGAAAATGTCACGTAAGGAAAAAGTGTGTCCTTTTTGCGATCGTTCTCTCTCCTCTCGCTCCTATTCGGATCCAAATCGGACCAGTAGTTCCCGAGATTGGCGCGATCAAGCAAACACACTCTTCAGCTTTATCTATACTTCTATACTAATATTATAAAAAGGTAAAGTTTGTGACTTTTTTTAGACTTTTTTTAGTCGGATTTGAATAATCCTTTCAGTGTTATATAGCTCATTCATCGCGAATGGTTATAGGGTATCATCACGCTAAGGCCAGTAGGAGCGGAGCACACATGAAAAATGTTTCAAAATCGAGATGTTTTTTTTGTTGAGAACTTCTGCTGTGTGTCAGCTTTAGCCCAGAAAACTATTACTACGTGGACGAAGTCGCGGGTGGGGGCTATAATCTATATACTAATATTATAAAGAGGTAAAGTAAAGTTTGTGAGTTTGTGACGTTGTAGGGGTAATCTTCAGGAACTACTAAACCGATTTTACTAAAATTCTTTTACTGGTGTAAAGCCACGTTATTTGTGAGTGTCATAGGCTATATATCATCACGCTAAGACCAATAGGAGCGGAGTAACAATGAAAAATGTTTTAAAATCGGGATATTTTTTCCTTTTGAGAGCTTCCGCTGCGTGTTAGCCGAAAATAACTATTGCGTACGAAGTCGCGGGCAGAAGTTATTGATTAATTCTATTATTATTATAATATCATAAAGAGGTAACGTTTGTGAGGTCGTAGGTGGTAATATCTGGGGAGTCGGAGAAGAAATGGGCGAACGAAAACGTTTTTTACGAACGCTGCCTTAACGATGAGAGATATATGATTGAGTTCTAGAAAAAAGTTGTGGCTTGATAATGCCCATTACCGTCCAGCGAAGTGGGCACGGGTCAGCTAGTAATAAAATAAAATTACTACGCGTAGGTACATAGCAGGTCGTCGCGGGAGACAACAGCTGATGCCAACAGTTCCACCGGACATGCCTCCAATCGCTAAAGAAGACCTACCAAACGCTTACGCCGAAAGACAAGCGAATTCCGACTACGATTTCCAGAAGGAATTCGAGGTAATTTTCTACAGGAGTCATTAATATAAGGCATTTTCGCCATTGTAGGTGGTAGAGCCACGCTGAAGGTATTATTGGTTTTAGCATGAGTGGGTCGGCTTGTCCGGGGTAGTACCACCCTCTCATAGAGAACCGACGTGAAGTAACAGTGGTTGCATTGTTGCGTTTCGTTCGGTCAGTGAGAGCGCCGGGTAACCACCTCCCCGCCCCTTCTCCCCTCCTCAAAACACTGGCCGGCAACATACTTGCGACTCCCCTGGCTAGTGTCTATGGACTGCGGTGATCACTTACCATCAGATGACCCGCCTGTTCGTTTGCAGCCTATAAAAAAAAAAATCTGACCTGATGTTAAATGACAACTTGATCTAAGGCGGTCCAAACACGTCAAACCTCGATAGGGGTGGCTCTCGAGTGCAGCTCCCGTAACACCAATAGGTGCTCGGTGAAACTTGATTTACGAATTGAGGGTGGTAGCTTGTCAGGTGGACTTAAAAATGCCCTAACAACATGCTATGGTTCCATTACAATGTGTTCTCTCACCGGACGCCCCAACTCAGTTGCAACCATTAGAAACAACGTCCATCTATGCTGTATTCGATAACGTTATCAACGATACCATCAATAAAATCGCTCACATTTGTTGGTGTAATCTTGTTTTAATCATATTACCTACGTTTTAATAAGATTCTATCCTTTTTTTTTAATAAATAACTTTTTGTTTTTTGTATGGCAAACGAACTTGTGTGTCACCTCATGTTAAGTGATCACCACTCTCCATAGACACTAACAACACCGGGGGTGTCGATAGTGCGTTACCAGCCTGTGTTTGGGGGAAGGGGAGGGAGAGAAGGAGAGGGAGAACAATAAAAGCACTGTTACTTCACGTCGGTTTGCTATGAGAGGGTGGTACTACCCCAGACGAGCCGGACCCATTAATGCTGAAACTAATAATTGCTTCAGCTTGGCTTTACGACTCTTAAAAACTTATAAAAAAATAATTATTAAACTAATAAAAAAGCAATCAATATAAGCATGAGGGAGTAGTTCATAATTCTTTGGGAGGTTCATATTTTAGGGGATATATAGAATCTTTATCCCGACATGTACATGTTCCACTATAGCACATACTTCACAGTTTGACGTACAAAATGAGAATTTTAAATTGATAAGGGACAAACAAAAATATCGACATTTTAATTTGAAAGTTAATCTCTAAAATTATGCAAAAACCGATACAAGTTGTTGCAGATGCTGCCTGAATGTTATTCGGATCGGACGTGTCACGCGTCCGAGGCGAGAGAGAACCAACCGAAGAATCGATATCCCGACATCAAAGCGTACGATCAGACCAGAGTGAAACTCTCTCAGATCGAAGGTGTGCCCGGATCCGACTACATCAACGCTAATTATGTTATGGGATACCAGGTTAGATTGATTTTCTACTTCAAATAATAATCGATAACTATCTGTCGTCAGTCGGTAATAATCGATAAATATTTTACAGTAAATTCAAATTTAAAAAAGTCTACGGCAATTATCGATATGTCGTTTAGTTAGTTGAAAGATTTTCTTCAGAATACATAACGATATCTTTAAACTTACGTTCGATGTTTTATTATGTAACGATAAATACATATTGTACAATGTGATTTACAATAAACATTTATCGATATGTCATTTAATAAGTTCGAATATTTTTTTCGAAATTAATAACGGTGTCTTAAAGACACATCTAGGTTCGTTGTTTTGTATTGTATCGATTAATAGACATTGAACAATGTGATTTACAATATAAAGGTTATCGATATGTGAATTAATAAATTAGAAGACTTTTTTTTCATAAACGACTGCTTCGTGATAGTTACTTTTTATGTTTTATTATGTATCGATAAATACTTATTACGCTATGTCATTTACAATAGAAAATTATCGATACGTCGATTAAAATCATTAAATAAACTAATACAAATTGTGATGAATAAGTAGAGAACTCTTAATTTTACTGATAGATCTACAATTTTTGATATAGAAGAAAAGATTCTTTATGCCAACCATAACATTATACATAAAATTCCAATTCCAATTAGGAGGCGATTACTTTGAGATTTTAAAAATAAGTAACATTTTATTTCTTTTTAAATAACTATATAAGTATCTTTTATATATTGTATACATGTAAGGTAGTATTTTATTTAATTATAAAGCAGTACAGTTATGGGAACGTTGTTCAGTTTAGAGCTTGTCGATCCTGTTTTAAGCTCATAAACTATAATTTTAGTCGATTTGTCACTTTTAACGACTGAACTCTTACATTTTTTTTTTTTAATATATCATGTTCTAAACTGTGTTTGTCTATCTGTTTCTTTGCTTACTAAGGACCCTTCGGAGCCTGAACAGGTATTTCATGCAATAAAGACACATATACATAACGTAATAATTTTGACACAGTATCTTATAAGACTAGCTAGTGCCCTAACTTCATTCTCGTGAAAATAACAATTTAAACAAAAAGTTGTGTGTAGTTCACACACGACAGAAAATAAACCTTTAAAAAGAAAGTGATAAGAGTGTATGTTAAGCGATACTGTGTTTACCCCCGTCACTGCATCCTCATATAGGCGATCAGAATATCAAACAAAGCCCTTCCATAAGAACTTTTATCTCAGAAAGAACTATAGTCGATTTTCAGCTACCGGAAGACCACTATTAAATAAAATGCACGGATGAGTTACTTAGTAATAGATAGTTACTTATGTAATTTCTGTAACCTACAGATAATATTAGTTTGTAGTTCTCTAAAATACAGGACGTTTAAAAAAAATTTAAGGAGATTGAAGAAGAATTTATTAAATTTTGACAGGAACGTAAGCAGTTCATATGCGCTCAAGGTCCGACCGAAACGACTGTGAACGATTTCTGGCGCATGATCTGGGAGCACGGCCTGGAGCTGATCGTGATGCTGACGAACCTCGAGGAGTACTCGAAAGTGAAGTGCTCCAAGTATTGGCCGGACGAGATCAAGGGCTCCAGGGCCTTTGGTAACATCACCGTGCACCATGTCGGAGAGAAACGGTCAGTATCTTAGATTCTTTGGACAGATCACAGAACACGTAACGGCATCTTGCAACTCCTTCCAGGCTCCCAGTATATGACTCATGAGCGTTAATCTAGCATCAGTAGTTAGATCTCGGTTTCGTAAAACCAAACTGTTAGTTAATAATAATAATAATAGTGAAGATAAACTAATAATGACTAGTAATCGAAATTCGACCATAAGTCTTAATCTCTTTAAGTTTCAATCTTATTACAGTTTTTTGGTAGAAGTGTACAAATATTGTAATTTAGTAGACGTTGATCGTTAAGTATAATGAATAGACACATAGATAAAGGATTCGGCTGGTAATGAAAAGCCAATTATAACCTATTTTTGTCAATATCTACAAAATAAAGGTACTGAACTATTTTGTCTTCGCTCATTTAAATATACATTATAGTCATATTTTTTTTACGATTTAATAACGTGTCTTTCAAATGTAGACATACATGTATGTCTGTTTGCTTGATACATTCTGTATCCTAATCGATTTGAAGGCTTTTAATGTATTAAATGTCATTACATACCTTCCAATTGTAGGAATGACGTACATTATATATCATTTACGTATGACATCCGTAAGTTTTTTTTTTCAAACACTAAAAATGTCACCTCAGTCACTAACATATGTAAGTAAAAGGTACATCGTGTTGTAACATTTATTTCTTTAGTAAAAAATAGAAGCGGTTTACCTTACAATGAAACGCATATTAATTTACTTACCTTATTCGGAGCTTACTTATGAGATAGGCACTTCCGTTTCTCGCCGGCATGCCCACTTTTGACAATAAATACAACTGACTTCCGGTCGTATACCCTTCTTGTTTCGCCCCACCATGGCAGAGAGGCGTGATTAGAGCGACGCCATCTTTTAACTTCATTGAGTCGAATAATACCAGGCAGAATTTAAAATACAGGGCTATTCCGTGTCTCCGCGCAGGAGCACACGAATCACTTAACGAGCTTGCGCAGGACTATTCCGTGACTCTGCACAGGAGCACACCAATCTTGTTACGAGCCTTATTATTTATTTCATTTGAAAAAATTGTCGTAGCTGAGCTATAATTTCACTCTGTTGTTTAACTAATGCTATTGGATGCTAGCCGAATGTATTCATATTCGGATTATGTCATATAGTGTCATTTAACAAAATTTTGATCTAACCGAGTAAGTTAAACATGGCAATAATGTAGGTACCACAAAAATTCAAGAGATGGCGCTATAATAAAAATTGTTCTTTTTGTGTATAATCGTATTTTTTCAGGAATTACACCTATATAGAAAAACCTAAAAATACAAAGCCTTGTTTAAAAACAAAATTTGATCCAAATCGTTACAGCCGTTTCCGAGATACACAAAATAAGTTTATATATGCCAGAAAATTATCTTCTAACCTTTTATATTACAGATATTCTGATTATATAGTGAGAGAATTGAAGATAACTAAATTACCGACTAATGCTGAGGGTCAGCCGATAGTCGAGAATAACGGTATCGCTAAAAGGAACGGAGGGGAGAATTTTAAAAAGACTCGCAATAAAATAAATTCTAAATTGATAGTGATATATGCCTTTATTCCTTCATCGATCGGGTTTTACTCGTTATTTTCTGAAGACCGTGTTTGGGAAATTGTTTCTTTTTTTTCCAAATGATTTCTATTAAAAATTTATCGCTCAAGATAGAGATGTCGAGATCTATCCATTCATTTTAACAAAATGAAATTTCTTCCTAGATTGCAGGTGACAGTAATGTTAATAAAGTTTTCCTATGTTATTTATTTGGGCAAATTTAAAGTTCGATGGACTTCAATTGAAATTAGAAGCGATCCTTTGGACAGAATTTTTGTTCGGATATATCCTATGATAATTTGGGGTGAGAGCGGTAAAAAATCGTATTTTTTGACACATTAAAATTGAAATTAGAAGCGATCCTTTGGGCAGAATTTTTGTTCGGATATATCATATGATAATTTGGGGTGAGAGCGGTAAAAAATCGTATTTTTTGACACACCCTAATATATATGTCGGGACAGCGAGAAAATGGCGTCCGTGTAGAAGTATAACATCATCAATAGTGACGTCTTGGTTATAATTTGATCGACCAATCCACCAAGACCAATCGCATAAAATGTTAACCGATTATAGAAACACAACACTTAATTTAGTTACGACAAATTATCCATAGGTGCCACTAGCCCAACTGTCTGAACGAGAATGCCCAGTATCTAATCGTCGGTCGCCTTTTAAGGCATCAAGATATTTAAACAGCTGATACTTCTACTCAATGCCGTCTCACACCGGGGTAAATAATGAACAGCCGATAACTTCAACCAATGCCGTGTGAGAGTCATTAGTAACACCCCCGATATAGTCAATAGCACGGTATTGCAGGTCAATAGTGGCTCCCCGATATACAGCGCGACTGGTTAGTCGCCAGTAATATTTTTACGGGATAATCATTAGTCGATTCTCGTTCTAAATCAGTAAAAAAAATAGGTGCTTAATATTTTACCTAATTATGTAGAGAAAAACAAAACTGATATACACTCAACATCAGCTGATTTAGCATAAACGAAGTGGTGTTATAGTAAGGAAAGCAATGTATCACACCGTGCCGCGCAGTCCCGCTACTCGACACACGCCCCACGTCCCCTTGTTCGACCGTGCGACGTTCCAACGATAAACATTTATGTAATGTTTAATCTTGTTTTGTTTAATGTTGTTCCTTGAACCTAGATATGATTTTTTACGTTTAAAAGTATCGTTCCCATACTTTTAAAAGTTTTAGAACAAACTTTAACCAAGGTTCTCATTGTTCTTTATTAGTATTTGTTTTGATATTATTATTTTATATGTTATATGTGACGATGAATTATCACACTATTGAATGGTGTCATCCTTTAAACAGTCACCTGGTATATTTTAAATTTATGTATTTATGCAACAGATTGTAAAGATACGTCGGAGTCGAGCGCTCCGACATCGCCCCGCGAGTACAAGGACGCGGGTGAGACTCGCGTCGTCCGCCAGTACCACTTCCTCATGTGGAAGGACTTCGCAGCTCCGGAGCATCCTCACTCCATACTCAAATTCATTAAGGTGAGTTAATTCTACAACGATCGTAGAAGAAGTGTCTAAATCAACCCTTCAATACAATCATGTTGTGTTCATCGCTTGTGACTAGGAACTATACATTGGGATCTACACATTATACACTT
Organism: Antheraea pernyi; assembly: GCA_015888305.1. NCBI lineage: Eukaryota > Metazoa > Arthropoda > Insecta > Lepidoptera > Saturniidae > Antheraea > Antheraea pernyi. The sequence goes on from MNPI01021001.1 coordinate 53,663, forward strand.
TCTAAGTATAGGCCGTCTGTCTGTATTTACCAAACTTTTATTTTATTCTCAATGTAAAACATAATCAATTTTATAGTCGGATGCGACGTGACGGCTGGTGATAATGTGCCGTGTCGTGTCATGTTGGGTGCACTTGTCACGTTTGCTGACGGGTGGAACCGAGTATACCCGATGGGACGTGACGGCTGGTGGTAATGTGCCGTGTCGTGTCATGTTGGGTGCACTTGTCACGTTTGCTGACGGGTGGAACCGAGTATACCCGATGGGACGTGACGGCTGGTGGTAATGTGCCGTGTCGTGTCATGTTGGGTGCACTTGTCACGTTTGCTGACGGGTGGAACCGAGTATACCCGATGGGACGTGACGGCTGGTGGTAATGTGCCGTGTCGTGTCATGTTGGGTGCACTTGTCACGTTTGCTGACGGGTGTAACCGAGTATACCCGATGGGACGTGACGGCTGGTGGTAATGTGCCGTGTCGTGTCATGTTGGGTGCACTTGTCACATTTGCTGACGGGTGGAACCGAGTATACCCGATGGGACGTGAGGGCTGGTTGTAATGTATCGTGTCGTGTGCAGCGCGTGAACGAGGCGTGGGGGTGCATGGTGGGGCGGCCGGTGGTGGTGCACTGCTCGGCGGGCGTGGGCCGCACGGGCACGCTGGTCGCGCTGGACTGCCTGCTGGACGAGCTGCGCGACACGACACGCGTCACCGTCTTCAACACTGTTGCCGACCTGCGTCGACAGCGGAACTTCCTCGTCCAATCGCTGGTAACTACCACAACCACCCACCACTCCTACAAAAACAAAATTATCTAAATCTTATTTTACCCCTACCTAGTATTTTACGTTATTTTTCAGCATCTTCAAATTTTGTACATATAATATCGAATCGTATATTACATGATTTTTGGCTTCTATATCGATAACAAAGTCTACCCCGATCAAAATTTTCAACAAATATTTAATGTATAGATTAGACCTTGCTACAGTTTTATTATAGTGTAGATGATATTTCCTAAATAAGAAAGTAGTAACGAGTTTTTTTGCCGGTTCTTCTCGATGACTGGGTTATATTCCGAACCGGTGGTAGTTTGGACGTAGATAAGCGCCTTATTAGGTCCTAAACTGAATAAAGTATTTTTGATTTGGTTTGATTTGAAAGAAAAAGATTAAGAGTAAGATTCTATTAAAATAAATTTATTGCTCACTGTTAAATGATTGTCTAGTATACAAATTACTACTAATTAATCTATAACGTATGTAGTATTCTAATATTTTACTCGTCTTTGTTAATTTCGCACGCATATTCTCATATTTTTTCTGGCTATAATCTCTATAGTCGATTTCTATAATAAGTTTGTCATAAGGGACGCAAAAACACTCGAGATTATGAACGAAAATATTCACAAATAACAAATACACCGCTATATGTATACGCCGCTTGTCTTTTTCCTAACGTGTTCGACTATCTCTTTCGCTCTATATCTTAGTTCGCTTTCCTCTCTCTCTTTGGTCGACCAAGTATTTCGTGTCTAACCCACATTAGAAACATTACGTTGCGGTAAAAGTCGACATCCAGTTAATTCGAATAATGTTTAATTTCAGAAACAATACGTGTTCGTGTACCGGGCGTTGGTCGAGTATGCACATTACGGGGATACTGAGATACCCGCTTCGAGACTTAAGACGACCATAGATAGACTCAGGAATATGCCCGAGGGAGCTGATAAATGCCTGATGGAACACGATTTTGAGGTACGTTATAATGTCAGCACGGATTCAATAAAATTAGTAAGTTTTTTTAAGTAATAATACTGTTAGGTTTCTTACAACAAAGTCCCAAAGTATAATACCGATTTGCTGGACTGTAAGTTTAAGCAGCGTGTCAAGCGGGTTTTGGTGTCAAAAGGCTATTATAGAGTGGATCAATATGTGAACGATTGTGATGTTTGGAATTGACTCCTCTCTCTCTCTCTCTCTCTCTGCATCCACTAAAAACATTTGTAATGTGTAATAACGTGTAAATATATACATATTGGATAGTGTGTCTCGGGTGGTCGCCATTGTTTTTGGATTG
>MNPI01021002.1:0-56079 GCA_015888305.1 Antheraea pernyi
CTTCAGCGTGGCTCCACCACCATTAAAAACCATTCTATTTAATTGAAAAAATCAATTTATACATACAAAAATTAATCCTGGTTTGCTGTGTATGAGATTCATCCCAGCACCAGTTAACCGATTACCCAATAAAATTGGCATACTAAGTTATTTTTTATCATGGAAACAGATTAAATGTTTTTTTTTAAATTACATTCTGTGGCATATCAATCTCTCCATCTCTATAATAAGCAAGTGTTATACTAATACCAGCTGTGCCCGCGGCTCCATCCATGTAGAACCTAATGTAAAAGAACAGGGACTAATAAAAACAGTAGGTGGTAATGCCACGCTGAAGCTATTACTGGTTTCAGTATGAATGGGTCAGCTCGCCCTGGGTAGTACCACCCTCTTACAGAAAACCGACGTGAAGTAACATTGCTTGCATTTTTGCGGTTCGTTCGATCCGTGAGAGCGCCGGATACCCAACTTCCCTCTCCCTCCCCACTTCCCCACTCCCCCATCTCCCAAACACAGGCTGGCAACGCACTTGCAACTCCTTTGGTGTTGCAAGTGTCTATGGACGGTGGTGATTACTTAACAGCAGGTGACCCACCTGTCCGTTTGCCTACTATGATATAAAAAACAACAGGCAACCAGACATTTATAAAAATGATTGAAATGTATTCTGTCACTTAATCCAAGACCACTCACCAATACACAAGACCAATACACCTCCAAGACACAATTTTTTTCACATAAATCTTAAAAGTACAGACACTTTAGATGTACCTTCTTATTATAAGTATAAATTAATATATAATGAACAATCTAAAGAAACATAATACAAATATCTTAAACATTCACTAAGTGTTCACTTAGTCCTGTAAAGTTTCAAGTAGAAACGAACGAAGCTCGTATCAGCTTTGGGCAATTTAATCCGATAATTTCTAGGTCAATCAAGGCTTGGACTCCAATAACTATTAGGTCAAGACGGTTAATGTTTTGAAACCAATATGTTCTGATCTCTACTTAATATATGAAATCTTAAGTATATTACTATTTTAGTATCTTAGTTCTGTACTCGATTATCAGGTTATAAAAGTATTAATAAAATTAATTGATAAAAATATGGAATATTTTAAATCTCGAAATAATTTTAAGGTTTAAAAATAAGTAAACCCACAAAAACACATATGAATAGAGCTTTTTTTATATCATAGAAGGCAAACGAACAGGCGGGTTTTAAATGATCACCGCCGTCCATAGACACTAGCAACACCAGTGGGGGATGAGGAGAGAGGGGAGGGGAGGTGAGCCTCTGGCGCTCTCACTGACCAAACGAAATGCAACAAGCACTCTTACTTCACATAGGTTTTCTATGAGAGGGTGGTACTACACTGTGCGAGCAGACCCATTCATGCTGAAACCAGTAATATCTTCAGTGTGGCTGTACCATCTACAAAAATAAATGTTCTAAATTTATAGTAATATCAAATCTCTGATGTCATTAGGAAGTTAGTAAATCAAACACTTGAAAATAAATGTATTTGAGTATAATATGTTATTTATTCTAAAGCTACTTATAAACTAATAATTAACTGATACTTTATAACTTATGCTCTAGCCTGTTCTTTAGCAGCTTCCTCTTGTTTAGCTAGATTCTCTCGGTCCACTCTTCTGTTTCTCCATGCTGTCATGTAGGAGCGAGGGTGAATTGGGAAGAAGCCAGAAAGACCTATAAAAATAAAGTACTTTGAAGATGAAGGAAAAAAAATTATTTATTTATAGTTAATAGACAAGCAGCATAATTGCTGATACGTCTATATCGCACTGTGTCGAATTTTTTTTGTCGGGTTTTGGTCACTGCAGATGTTCACTTATTAAGGTGAGTTTATTTGTCCGGAGCCAGTTGTCGAGTCGGTTTTTAAATTTAACCATAATCGTACTAGAAGCAAAGTGACATTGTGGTCTCATATAGTGTCTTTAAAACAACCACCAGAAGACACCAATACGCTTAGCGTATACATTTTAAACTTGAGAGTGGTTATCAAAAGGTGTATTCGTGGTTTCAAGCCTCACAATGTCACTTACCGAATACTAAGGAAAATCGGCAGTGCCATCACAGATAATAATTTAAATTACCTACGTATTTGTACCAAAAAAATCTGCTTTCTTTCATTCTTTACGAGAGCCTGACTTAGTCAGTTTTAAAATCCTACCATCATGCCATTGTACTTTCTTTCTTCTTCCTCCCACAGTTTCATCACAATGTCTTTTTTACTAAAACCTTCAGTTCAATTCGAAAATTTAAATTCCATTGATGCGGTATCCAAACAAGTAAATTTTTGAAGCAATATCACTTTAAAATACCAAACCAACCAACCAAACAAACGAAAAAACCAACCAAAGAAACAGATCTATTTATGTACGAAACCTAACTCGTATATTACACTAGAATACTTAATATTGTAAGGTAAAAGTTAAAAGCCAGTTTCTCACTCGGCAGCGTACTCAAGGGCTCCACGCCGAGGGAACGGACCTAGGCTTGAGCTGCTAACACGCAGCGGAATCTCTCTAAAGGGAACTCCGATTTTGAAAGATTCTTCATTGGTGCTCGGCTCCTATTGGTGTCAGCATGGTTATATATAGCCTATAGCCTTCCTCGATAAATTAGCTATCTATAACTGAAAGAATTTTTCAAATCGGAGCAGTAGTACCTGAGATTAGCACAATCAACCAAACAAACAAACCGTTTAACTTTATCATATTAGTATCTACATCCTCAAAACGTTTATTTATCCAAAAAGGTTAGTAAAACATTGAATCCTTTTGTAGATACATATTAGTCCGGTGAAGCTGTTAAGACATTGCTTAGTCAATAGCGTAGTCAGTTCGAAAAAAAAACCTCGTAAATACTATTTAACAAAGTTATGAGATGATAGGTGAAAAGATAAAAACAAAACAGAAGCACAAAGCGACACTGACCGTCACGGTTCGCTCGTCGTACAATGACATTGCCATCAAAAACCGCAAACTATTGTTTCTACTTACAAATCTATTGCTCTATGAACTCGGAGAACCTTAAAACAAACGCGTAAAGAGTATTTTCCTTTGCTTTTTGTTATTAACGTAGACTGTTGAAGTCATAGGACAGATGACAGGTGTCAGCTTCAACTAAACTTTATTTTCCCTTTTTATAGGAAAACTTTTGACCACAAATCAGCTAAATATACGGAAATATCATTCAAAGGTTAATTATGTAAAATATCAATACATGTGTTGTGTAATAGTATCTAGTAGCATCAGGAATTCTAGCATCTCCATTTTACTATGGTTTATAACTATGTAGCTAAGATAAAGGAGTAGGTAGGTATGTTAACAGTAGACCACTATCAGTTCATAATGATGTAGCTAGAAAAACTTTCTAATACACATGCATAAAAAACACTATAGAGTCGCATCTATACCCCATAGAAGCAGATCGACCAAAAACCATTGATAAAGAGATTTTGTTAAGAAAATGCCGATGAATTAGGCATGACCTGTAAATGCCTAATAACCGGTAATACAAATAAAATTTCATATGGCAATCTACAGATAAAAGGAGGTTGAATTGCCTCACGACTTCGAAGAGGCATTCTATTGAAAAAAGAGTGCTGCGATTGATCTCGAAAGGCTTCGAACATGGCGCCTACGAACAAATTAAAAAGGATATCGTTTCTACGTCACCATTTCCCTGATAATGGACTATATAAATTAGGATTATAATCATCAGTATATTATGTTACAGTTTCTGTGGTGTGGTGTTTTAAAATCCACGGAAATTGTGGTTTATAATCCCGTTAGCAAGAACTAAATTTATATTCAATACTTACTAAGTCTTCATCTACCAATATGCAGTTAGTTCATATATTGGACATCTATTAGGCAACTAGCTTCTGCCTGCGACTTCGTCCGCGTGGAATGGTTGCTTTGGGCTAACGGTAACACGCAGCGGAAGCTCTCAAAAACGGAAAAAAAACCCGGATTTTGAAACATTCTTTGTTGCTCCGCATCTATTGGTCTTAGCGTGATAATATATACTAGAGGGCGCCCAGTGGTCGACATTCGACCATAGTTCATTGATTTTTTTAAGTTTGAATTTTATTAGGGTTAATATCATTGTTGAATGTTGAATAAAAAAGGGTAATTGGAACGTAAAAGTAAAATAATACATACAGTCGAGCATAGCAACCTCCTTCACAACCTTTTTTGAAGTCCTTTATTGACAGATGCCAAAATGTCTTTTTTATTTACATGTGTGTATATGTTGTGTAAAATTGAAGCATTAGTGTGAGTAATGCATATTTTAATTAATTTAATGTACTTCTAATGCATTTTATATAAAATAAATAGCTTTCTCCTCCATATAAACTTTAACTATGCCAAATTTCACGTTCATCCGTTCGCGATATTCCGTTAAAAAGGGATACAAAGTTTAGGCTTCACGTATTAATATATGATATGATATGATGATAGCGTGGTAATAGCCTATAGAATTTCTCGATAAATCTGTAGTTCCTGAGATTAGCGCATTCAACCAAACAAACCCTCCAGCTTTAAAATATTAGTATAGATTTCCTTATAATAATATAGAACTAGAAGTATTCCTGTGTATTAGTTACCACTGGAAAATTTCTAAACTTTCCTAGTCAACATAACCGCTAAAGATCTTAAACCTTAAAATTCTCACATTTTATTTTCTCCCTGAACATAATTCTAGAACTAAATAGACTAACATATGTTTAATTAAAAATAAAATAATTTACACGCACATTATTATAAGTTAAATATATTTGTATAATGAATAGTGTTTTTAGATATCCAAAGTTTATCTTTATTAATTATTACCAACATATAAATGTTTACGTACACAGGTCTCACTACTATACAATATTTATACTTCAAGGCACTCGGTAACACCTGCAGGACAGCTGGCGTCGATAGCTTAGACCGTAAATTACTTTAATGTAAATTACCAACTTATTTAACATGACTTATTTTATTATTATATATTCATTATTTTCATATCAACTAATACTATCAATGACCAGTTATTTAAGGTTGGAATAGTTTATTTTTATAACTGATATAAAAAGTTCATTTTGATGTCGCATTAAGGTCTTATTTAACCGCTGCCTAACCCCCTTTTATTCCATATCCTTATGGATTCACCATCCTCTCGGGGGAGAGGGTGGGTTATGTCCGACTCGCACGGACTAAAACCCCACGGTGTACGTCTGCCGCTATAGTTGGGATGGCATGAGATCTCTATAGACTTCATCGTGCCGGTATAGCACATAGCCTGCCTCGATAAATGACCTATCTAAAACTGAAAGAACTTTTCAAATCGGACCAGTAGCTTCTGAGATTAGTATAAATTTATAATATTAGTATAGACTATTATTCGTAAGGATCGTGTTATATATAAATGAACAGACAAAGAAGATAAAAAAAAAATCCATTTTTTTTTTATTGAAGAGCTTACACACATAGGTACAGGCACACACATATCCATATTCATATAGAAAATTGAAATGTAATACAAAAGCATATACTAGAAAATGTTATAATTGCTGCATAATATATTTAAAATAAGATTATGCCGCGGTAATGAAATTTAAGGCATAGAATAGTTTTTATGCAAATCTTGAATTGAAGGGGTGTCGTTTGTTCGAGTTAAATACTATCATGTACCGACGGGTACAGTGGACGTTGTGCTACCTTGAAAATAAAATAAAAATCTAAAATTAATCCCAGCTGGTGCTACCGGGTCCAATTGTGAATCTAAACTGTACATAAATCCACCTGAGCACTCACAAAAAAAATCATCAAAATCTGTCCAACCGTTTAGGAGTTCAGTCACATACACACAGACAGAAGAATCGCATATGAGTAGTTGAATTTCAAAATGAGTTACATTCAATTTTAGCGTTTCCTAATATTCTACGTTATATTACAAAATCTTTAAATGTTGTAGTACTTGTAAAATAGGAATATCATAAAAAAAAACTATTAAAATTTGAACTTCGTTCTCAGTGTATAAAAACTGGGAATCGTAAAAAAATTAAACATGTTATATGAGCGATTAAAATATGATTTAGGTAATTTTGGAATGTAATGACACATACAAAGACATGGTTGTGGTCCCAGGTTCGGTTCCGTGGCGGCCATGAGGCGGCACGCGCGGGTGCATCGCCGCTCCCGCAACGCCGCACTGCAGGTGAGTACGGCTACGAGGACTTTTGCCCTTTTTTAAAAAACTATCGTTACACCGAATAAATATATTTAAAAAAAATATAGATTTACATCCACACACTGACTTCAATGGACAGCGCTGTACTCTGCGAGGTCTAAATCTTGACAACTTACTTTGAAAATTCATCTATACTATATTATAAAGATGAAGAGTATGTTTGGTTGTACGCGCTAATCTCAGGAACTACTGGTCCGATTTGAGAAACTCTTTCTGTATTAGATAGTACATTTTTCGAGGAAGGCTATAGGTGGCTATATACTGGATATTAGGAGACCGCTTCAGAAAACAAAGACAAACGATAGTACTAATGATACCTTTGATGATGGAACGGAAAAAAAATAGATCCTGATTTAAAAAAAATCGTATTGTTAAAACGTTTTATTAGCATTATTTACACCATCATGTTAGCTCTTTATAATATTAGTATATAGATTATAGCCCCTGCCCGTGACTTCGTCCGCGTAGTAATAGTTACTACTCTGGGCTAACGCTGACACACAGCAGAAGCTCTCAAAAAGAAAAAACATCTCGATTTTGAATCATTCTTCATCTGTGGAAGGTCCTAGTGGTCTTAGCGTGATGATATATAGCCTATAACCATTCTCGATGAATGAGCTATATAACACTGAAAGAATTATTCAAATCGGACCAGTAGTTCCTGACATTACCCCTTACAACGCCACAACGTCACAAACTCACAACGTCACAAAGTTTACCTCTTTATAAATAGAAGTGATACTTTTGTATTACAGGGAAACATTTTAACTAGAAAAAAAATCAACAGAAAACAAATGTCACGTGGTATTTCCAAGCGATAGCCCATCCAAGTACCGAAAACAGCATATCTCGGAAAAACACACGATAGAAGTGATACTTTTGTATTACAGGGAAACATTTTAACTAGAAAAAAAATCAACAGAAAACAAATGTCACGTGGTATTTCCAAGCGATAGCCCATCCAAGTACCGACCGCGCCCCACGTTATTTAAACTCGGTTATCGGACGAAAACCGGTGTTTTTGACACTCTACCTAACACAGTGTTTACTCCCACCACTTTTCGTCACACAAAAAGGTTGCCGATATTTTGCAGTATATTTAATTGTTGAAGTACAACATTGCAAAATAACAGATTGGTAGTCATTTTGTGTGAACTGAAGAAATTTTAACCTCTTAACTTGTTCCATATATTTTCTAACGTAACAAATTAATCTATACTGGAACTTGGCGAGAGAATGCATTTATGATTAAAAAGCATCATTGTAAATGTGTAGTTCTCGAATTATTAATACACAGTCGGACAGACAGACGGAATGATCAGACTGACAGATCACAAGACAGACAGACGGAAACGATGCTTTTTATACTACCTAAAGGCATAAGGTAAGTATGTGTCGAACTCGTATATGAAATGTCAAATGAAAACAGATTATATAATGTTTTATTTCATAAATAAAGAAACTTTAAAGTACACTAAAACGATTGAACGATTTCTGACCTTAAAACGTCTAATACCGTTTTTCAAATTATTACACATTAATAATAACTCGCATGTAATTTAAGTAATTAAAGCGGTCCGCTAAATTTAACCGACCGCAACGACATTTCATACCGTGGGAATAAAATAACAGCTGTATATTTTAAAAAAACTCACCAAAATTTGCGCGTTGCCGTGCCTGTCGTCGACCCAAGCGACTACCAAATCGGCGCCTCTCATGTTTCTTAGAGAATTAAAACCTAAACCGACGTAACCACGCGTTCTCGCTTCCAATCTGAACGTTATACTCGAATCAGAGTTCACCCATCGCAATACAACATCGCCGTTATCATCCAGTCTCTCTGAATGGGCCCACGTGAGACTTGACTCGTATGATTTTGAATCGAACACATCTCTTCGATGTCTCGCATTGTATTGTTCGATAATTCGGCTTGTTTTCTTGTTTTTCGCTTCGATCTGTTGTAATCGCAATGTTTGGGAATGTTTTGTTGGACTTGACAAACCGTTTGGCTGGGTCTGTTTAAATCTCGGTAATTTCGCATCGCAAAGTAAAATAACACTTAACGTTAAGGCGAACTGTAAATGCATTTCTGTTTTATTCTTGTTGGCTCATTACTTATGAAAATCTGAAACAAAAGAAAACAACGGTTAATGAGATAATGATCGATTTAAATTAAGTATTCTTTATATATATTTTTTTATAAAATTTACATATAAAAATAAATGTATATTTGTAAGTATGGGTATATTTTAAATCTTTATTGTAATTATTAAGTACACAATTTATGCATCCTCGTCGGCAGTGATATGAATGTCCAAAAGGTTATATTTTAGGCAGCTCAATGAAACTCAACGGTACTTGCAAGACTTTTATTGTCGGAGAGACAGAAAGATGACAACTTAAAACTACTTACGCTAAAATATTACATTATCTAAATCTACCTACATATATTACACTACATTACATTACTAAACTACATATTTGTACTTAAATACCCGCAGATTTTTATTTCTTACAAATGGTTATATTTGCATCCCGTGCGATAGTAATTTCCATAATACCGTTACTTAACTGAACAAAAATGCCTCGACAAATTAGTTATACGGACCTACATGTGCAAAAAGTATTCACATATTAATTCTAATTTTTATCCTCGACTTCGAAATTACTTGTCCTTAGACGTAACTAACTGAACACAAGTTTGAAGCAGTACATAGAAAAGGAAAACCAAATCAAATCAAAAATACTTTATTCAGTTTAGGCCCTAATAGGCGCTTATGAACGTCAAAACAACCACCGGCTAGGAAAACAACCCAGTCATCGAGAAGAACCGACAAGAAACTCGATCGGTACATCTATATTTATATATATATATATATATATTTCAAATACATTATACGTTACAAAACCGTTTTTAGTGGATGCACAGAGAGGAGTCAATTCCAGACGTCACCATCGTTTACATATTGATCCATTTTATAATAGCCTTTCGACACTAAAAGCCACTTGACAAGGTGCTTAAATTTACAGTCCGGCAAATCGGAAACATGATTTGGGACTTTATTGTGAAACCTAACACTATTACCTAAGAAACTATTACTGGTTTTGCTAAGTCTGAAACATGGGACGACCAGTTTGTTACAGTTTTTAGTATTTAGATCATGCCGGTCCTTCACAAATGGTATGGTAGAAGTATATTATAGTTTTTACTCGAACACAAATTGAACTCGACAATAAAGCACGTCATTTAATCACGCCAGTTAATCGCATTTTAAACAGAAACACACGTCGGCAATCTTTACAATAGGTAGTCAAGTAGCGTAATAAAAAGTCCATAACAATCTTGGCGGTAAAACAACAAATCTTTAAAAACATAAAAGCTTTATAATTTCAGTCACGGTGTAAATATAATAAAAACAAAAACAAAAAAATGTTGTAACACAAGGATGCAGCTAATAAACAGGTTACACTTCCGGCATCGTTACCATCGCTACAAAAACTCGCTCGAAATCGGTACACATAATGTGTGAGACGACTGCGTTTTCGAATGATTCGATATTCATTAATATCAGTGAATATCGTACATATATGTATATATAACAGTGAAATATTGAAGTTATTGAATATATAATATCGTCTATATGAATATTAAAGTGATATTTAAGTTTCCTAGTTTTTTAATAGTTTTACAGCCTATTTATATATTTATTTCCAGAATAACCTTCATAGTCATTCATATCAGTACTAAAGTGAGATAAGTTGTTCTTATTTACATAATCTATATTACCTATACTAATATTATAAAGAGGTAAAGTTTGTGAGTTTGTGAATTTGTGACATTGTAGGGATTTATCTCAGGAACTACTGGTCCGATTTGAAAAATTATTTCTGTGTTATATAGCTCATTTATCGAGAAAGTGTTATAGGCTATATATTATTACGTTAAGGCCAATGGGAGCGGAGCACCGATGAATAATGTTTCAAAATCGGGGTTTTTTTCTCTTGAGAGCTTCCGCTGTGTGTTAGCCCAAATTGACTATTCCACACGGACAAAGTCGCGGGAAAAGGCTAGTAATATACAAAGGCGCTCAATTGTTGACAAGAGCATAAAGTACTAAACAAACTTAGCAGAATTTTTAAAATAATATAATTCAGTTTACCTTTATAATTTAAAATCAAACCGAGTTTAAACATATAAATTATAGGGTAATTTATAATATGACACAATACTCGTATAATTATTTAATTACACATTTTGAGAACACATCTTTTGAGCTACTGGCGAACATAAATAATAGAAAAGCTTAAATCGAGAAATCAAAGAGGCCCTGGAAGAAGTGTTTTATTTGTATATAAGTATAGCGATAATTAACTTTAATAATAGTCATAACAAAATCGGGGTTTTTTGCTCTTGAGAGCTTCCACTGCGTGTTAGTGTTAGCCCAAATTGACTATTCCACACGGACAAAGTCGCGGGAAAAGGCTAGTAATATACAAAGGCGCTCAATTGTTGACAAGAGCATAAAGTAATAAAGAAACTTAGCAGAATTTTTAAAATAATATAATTCAGTTTACCTTTATAATTTAAAATCAAACCGAGTTTAAACATATAAATTATAGGGTAATTTATAATATGACACAATACTCGTATAATTATTTAATTACACATTTTGAGAACACATCTTTTGAGCTACTGGCGAACATAAATAATAGAAAAGTTTAAATCGAGAACTGATAGTATAGGTTATTATCGCATTAACATACTAGTCACAGTTTGGCGCCATCGTTGAATGAGTCAATAGTCTCATAAAGTGGACTATTCACAAAATTGCCCAATTACGTGTTATTATCAAACACCTAAAAATTTTGTTTTGGCTTCCCATGTTTCATTTAATTTTTTATGTTAGCCATTCTCATAATCTATATATATTATAATAAGATATAAATGTAACGTGTCTGTAAATTTTTGATTTTCGTGAGAAAAGTTATTGCATATGTCTAACAATAAGTAATAAAATACATTTCAATCATTTATATCACGCTTTTATTAGATTCACCTGTATGTATGTATGAATGTATGTATGTTTGAGCTCGATTTTGTCCTACTTTAAACGATCAGATTTAATTCAACCTTTGCACACCTGTCAAAGGTCGATGACAATACAATAATCCGAAAAAAAAAGTTAAAAAATTTTAACTAAAAAATGAAAAATAAATAATAGTTAAAAAAAAACAAAAAAATCACGCTTTCATAAAAAATCCGACTAAAAAACAGAAAATAAAATTTAATAAATTTGGAAAGAAAAACTTTATCACTTTTTACAAAAATATACATTTATTTCTAATTTACACTATTCGTAATCCAAATTTATTTTCTGTTTTTTAGTTGGATTTTTTATGAAAGCGTGTTTTTTTAGTTTTTTTAATTTTAAATATCTGTCTTTCTGTTTGTATGAACACGCATCACTGCTAATGTACTGGGTTCACAATAAAGCATATCTTCGGGAGTAACTTAGTCTTTATTTAATTAAAATCGGTCCACTCTAAGTTCTTGTAATTTGAATGACGACCTGAGTTAAGTACGAGAGAAGAATTATACGTAATCTTTAGCTAATTTGGGTGAACGCGCTAATCTCAGGAACTACTGGTCCAATTTGAAAAATTCATTCAGTGTTAAGTAGCTCATTCATCGAGGAAGCTATTGGCTATATATATACCATCACGATAAGACCAGTGAGAGGGGAGCACCAATTAAGAATTATCCAAAATCGTTTTATTTTCTTTTGACAGCTTCCTCTGCGACTTATCGTTAGCCCAAAGTAACTATTCCACGCGAACGAAGTCGCGGGTAAAAGCTAGTATAAAAATAAACTCAATTTTTTTTGGATGTGTATCACCATGAGCCAAACGCTGTAGGATTATTTGAAGAGTGGTAGAGCCACGCTGTAGCTATTACTAGTTTCAGCATGAATGGGTCAGCTCGTGCACGGTAGTACCACCCTCTCACAGAACACCGACGTGAAGTAACAGTGCTTGCATTGTTGCGTTTCGTTCGGTCAGTGAGAGCGCCGGAGGCCCACCTCCCTTCTCCCTCCCCTCCTCCATACACAGGCTGGCAACGCACTTGCGACTCCCCTGGTGTTCATCAAGTGACGCACCTGTTTGTTTGCAACCTTTTGACATAAAAAAATATATATATCTTATCGGAACGGAGGTAAACACTGCCGGTATAGTACACATGAAGGCTGTATAAGAGAAACTTTATACAATGAGGCTTTCTTTTGTTACGTGACATGAATACTTTTCCTATAATCGTGGGGGATTAACAGAAGAATAACATCGCTTGAAGTAAACTTTCGTATCAATTCCATACGTGTTTTCTTGGTAATAAATACTGAGTAAAATACATAGTAACAAGAATATTTTTCGTAACATTCGAGTAAAAAATGTATAGGGTGATAAATAATATAATAATATTATGAACATTATTTGAATATGAACATTATTTGAATATGAACATTATTTGAATATGAACATTATTTGAATATGAATATACTTGTATTTTATTGATAATCTGTATTTAATTATTGATTAATTATGTAATATAATGTCACTGAATCTACATATTCATAGTTTCGAATAATTATTATACCAAATTTGCTCGTTAATTATACATGGCGATACTTTGAGAGATTCACGGCAGATTCTAATTTATTAATGAATCTCAGGAACGCTTGTGATAATAAAATTAACACATTATTTAATTTAAATCCATTAGATTAATTGATTAAAATATTATTATATACTACAGGAAGTAAGTACGTAATGAAGTAAGAAATGTTCTCAGAGACAAGTTGGTCGTTAACAATCAAAGAGAATTTTGTTCCCAGCGAAAAAAGTCGATACACCATCTGTTCCCAGAGGCGATGTCGATCGTTCGCTAAATTTACGAGGATATCTCGGATCGAGGATCGTTTCTATATATAATATAGGTGTACACAATCTTATTTGCGAAATTCCTTTACAGGTAAATACAGTTTTATTTATTACTCGCGATTCTGTTCACGTATAAATGGGACTTAGATATTTTACTTGAACTCCTTGTGGACTGTCATTTACCACATATTAAGGGGACTTAAATATTTTGTTTGAATTAATTGTAGACTATCTTTTGTTTTCTTCAACCATATTTTATAGTACTTCTTTATCTTTTCCAAAAAAAAATCGTATTCTAGTATTTCATTACATTCTGAAGATTATTTTTTTTGCGTTAGACCCCACTTCAACGATGATGTACTACTAAAGTATTAACACACTAAGCCCAAATAACTATCTACAATGTATTTGTACAATTTTGTAGGTGGTAGAGCCACGCTGTAGCTATTACTAGTTTCAGCATGAATGGGTGGGGCTCGTCCGGGTCAGTACCACCTTCTCACAGAAAACCGACGTGAAGTAACAATGCTTGCACTGTTGCGTTTCGTTCGGTCAGTGAGAGTGCCGGAGGCCTATTACCCTTCCCCATTTCCCATCCCCCATTCCCTATTCCCCTACCCCCTCCCCCATACACAGGCTGGCAACGCACTTGCGACTCCCCTGGTGTTGCTAGTGTCTATGGACAGTGGTGATCACTTAACATCAAGTGACCCACCAGTTTGTTAGCCTCCTTTTGATATAAAAAAAAATGAATGATGCAAATGCCTAACATTTTAAAGATTATTGGCCCAAAGTTAATTTTTTCAACGATTTGCTTACTGTCCTAACTGTAGTCTTATTATTGACTAGCCTCTGCCCGCGACTTGGTTCGCGTGGAATATTTCGCGTGGACTCGATTTTGAAATATACTTCATCGGTGCTCCGCTCCTATTGGTCTTAGCGTGACGATATATAGCCTATAACCTTCCTCAATCAATGAGCTATATAGCTCTGATTTTTTTTTCAAATCGAATGAGTAGTTCCTGACATTACCCCCTACAACGTCACAAACCCACAAACTTTACCTCTTTATCATCATATACATTAATACGTGAAGCCCAAATTTTGTATCCCTTTTTGAGAGAAATGCGTGAACGGATGAACGTGAAACTTCGCATAGTTAAGGTATATGGAGGAGAAGTGCAGAAAGCTATTTATTTGATATAAAATGCATTAGAAGTACATTAAATCAATTAAAATATGCATTACTCACACTACTGCTTCAATTTTACACAACATATACACACATGTAAATAAAAAAGACATTTTGACATCTGTCAATAAAGGACTTCAAAAAAGGTTGTGAAGGAGGTTGTTATGCTCGACTGTATGTATTATTTTACTCTTACGTTCAAATTACCCTTTTTCGTTCTACATTCAACTTTAAAAAATCAATGAACTATGGTCGAATGTCGACCACTGGGCGCCCACTAGTAATATTAGTTAGACTACTGATTTAACTATATCACTGAATAAAGGCTTTACTGTGACGAACATGATTATTAGTTTCAACAAACATTGTAGAACTATTAGAATTTTATTGGAACAAACCATCGTTAATATTGATCGAGCAGGATTTACGGTCTACTGAATGTAGCTAGGCTCACGAATGACTGACGATGACGTCCGATATATCAAACAATCCGAACAAAGCGGATCAAGTATTATGATATTTAAAGCGATTCTCTCGTTTAGACTTATGGATACATCGGTTCTCTCTAGAAAGAGCTATGATTTTCTCTTTCAACTGTCCAAATACAAATAACTGGCCAAGTACAAATCAAAAGCAAAAGTAACCCTTTACATGAAAATATATACCCTAATTAACGAACAAGTGACTTTATGATAAAATTACTTGACTTGATATAATGAATAAAAATAATATAATGCAAATGTAGGGGTAGTGGAGACACGCTGAAGCTATTATTGGTTTCAACATGAATAAGTCGGTTCGCTCGGGGTAGTACCACCCTCTCACAGAAAAGGCCAAGTACAAATCAAAAGCAAAAGTAACCCTTTACATGAAAATATATACCCTAATTAACGAACAAGTGACTTTATGATAAAATTACTTGACTTGATATAATGAATAAAAATAATATAATGCAAATGTAGAGGTAGTGGAGACACGCTGAAGCTTATTGGTTTCAACATGAATAAGTCGGTTCGCTCGGGGTAGTACCACCCTCTCACAGAAAACCGACGTGAAGTAACAGTGCTTGGTCAGTGAGAACGCCGGATACCCACCTCAATGCCCCTTTCCATGCCCCCACTCCCCCTCCCTTAAACAAAGGCCGGCAACGCACTTGCAACTCCCCTAGTGATGCTCGTGTCTATGGACGGCGGTGATAACTTACCATCAGGTGATCGTATGTTCGTTTGCCCCCAATAATAAAAAAAAAACATGAACAGAAAATGGGTCAGGATTACTATTAACTGTGCTTCGCGGTTTCATTTGTCTTTGAACCCTCGACACCTCGTACCGTGTCACACGGTCCCCCTGTACTAATACTTGGTTATCGCTTAATTTACTTTCTGAACTACATTCTTCTGAGAATCGCTGCGCTTTTGACTTTCCACAGTTCTAACGATAGGCTTTTTGTTCAATTTTGTTGTTTTCGTAGAATATAGTGGGATAGAGGGGTGGTCGCAACTTAATACGAGTCACTTCGCTTTCCATTGACGCGTCGCATGAGCATTACGTAACGAGATCCCAAAGATCTTCAGTAATGATGTACGTGCAGGTCACAAAGTCGTGCCAATTTCAAAATCCGTTAAATGCCTTGAGATTAGTGATCACATGCTTTACAAAACACGATGTTAGATAGCTTCTATATTTATTCAATACTAACTGTGCCCGCGACTCCGTCCGCGTGGAACTTAATGTAAAAATACAGTGACTAATAAAATTATCTGAACGTATAAAGTCCACTTACTTATCTACTTACTTTTCTCTCGTACTTAAGTCGCATCGTCATTAAAATTACATTTTGATAGAGTGAACCGATTTGAATTGAATTTGAAATGAATAAATGTTACTCGAAGATATGATTTTTGTTATTCATGGTGAGGCTTTATCGTGAACGTAGTACTTCAGCAGTTATGCATGTTCAAACAAACAGACAGACAGACATTTCAAAAGATGATTGAAATGTATTTTAATATTTATTCAAATACACCTGCAACGATTTTTTTTTTCACAAAAATCTAAAAAGTCCAGACTACAAACACGTTAAATTTACGTTATTATTATATGTCTATATATTTTAATTTAAAAAGTGCTTACCATATTACACCACATTGTACTTTAATACCAGGCGAGATTGTGGTCAAGAGCATTAACTTATAAGAATTATAAAAAAAACTCATAGTTAAGAAAGTAACGCGTTCAAACAAAAAATAAATAATATCTTGAGCTACCTAATATTAGTGCGGATAAATCGTTTCTTGATATAATATCATACTAAGTAAAGGAATGAAAATAAAAAAGCCGATTTAACAAGAAATCATTGTAGTCATCATATAAAAAGTATTATGTTTTCTTATACAAGATCACCAACCTAGAATCAGAACGGAAGGCAACCAACTAAAAAAGCAATTGCGGCCACCGAACAAAACAAGATAACAGATCATTATCCACTTATTGGGAGGAAGTCGAAACCGCTCCGTCGTTATGGTCAAATGGAAATATATTTCCATTAGAAAAACTCGCCTAACTAGAATTCACGCCTTTGCATCCAACCTCGGCATTGACTGATGAATAATATTTAGTCAAACTTGTTCACTTCTACGTGGGTGCGCCGGAACTACCTACTGGTCCGATTTTGATGCAATGTTTATGTGTATAAACAAGAATCTATTACCGAATGTATGTAAACGCACCACATCAAAACAGTTACACCTCTTTGATTAATCCTTCTTTTAATTAAATCTATACTAATGTTATAAAGAGGTAAAGTCTGTGAGTTTGTGACGTTGTAGGGGGTAATCTCAGGAACTACTGGTCTGATTTGAAAAATTATTTCAGTATTATATAGCTCATTTATCGAGGAAAGTTATAGGCTATATATTATCACGTTAAGACCAATAGGAAAGGAGCATCAATGAAGAATATTTCAAAATCGGGGTATTTTTCCTCTAGAGAGTTTCCGCTGCGTGTTAGCAATTGTAAATATTCCACGCGAACGAAGTCGCGAGCAGAGGCTAGTTTTAATATAAAAAAATAGTAATCAAGCAAGACAAATGACAGTAGAAGATCTTCAAATATAAAGACAAATTGGTGTTCAGCTCCTATTTTACTTAATTGCATGGTCGTTACTATAATGGTGTTCAATAATTTATTATCTCTATAGTTCTAACTTTTTCTAACTATAAACATATGCAAATAGTTTATGTTGTCTGTGACTTCCATTTTCTTATTAAAGAGGCCCTGGAAGAAGTATTTTATTTGTATATAAGTATAGCGATAATTAACTTTAATAATCGTGAACATTTGACTTCATTTTCTTCATTAAAAAGCCCGTGAAAAGCCGGGCTCTGTTCTGTTGACGATATTGACTTTGTATCACAGAGATTGAATATAATTTATTAGAATCATCCCTTGATAATGTAATTAATATCGGACACTACATACAATTATTTTCATCTCTTATATTTAAACCATCTCTACATGCAGTACAGTGATAGGAAACCCTCGAATAAATTATGTTTAATGGATCTATAAAGTATAGACAAACATAAAAAGTAACCCAAGGCTAGCATACTCTAAAAGGTTCGACATATATGTTCAGTTGAATAAAATTTGAAAATTCCCACGATTAATTAGCATGCTGTTTTTAATTGCTTACATAAGATTAGATGTATAAGATTTTAGTACAGGTTTTATTATATTACACAAGTTTTATCATTTGACCACAATGTTACCTGATATTAAACGACCAATTCGGTCCAATATGCTACACCTGGAGAGCGGAACTTGCTCTCAAGTGAAGCTGTGCACAGAACTACAAGTGCTTGACGATATTTTTTTTTAAATGCGCATGTTTATTTTGTTTTAAACATAGTAGAGTGCATGCCTGATGATAAGCACAGTATAGTCCAAAAACAACGGCGACTATTGTAGGTGGTAAAGCCACGCTGAAGCTACTGGTGTCAGCATGAATGGGTCGGCTCCGACCCACAGAAAACCGACGTGAAGTAACAGTACTTGCATCGTTGCGTTTCGTTCGGTCAGCGAGGGCGCCGGATACCCAACTCCCCTCCCCACTTCCCCACTCCTCCTTCTCCCAAACACAGGCTGGCAACGCACTTGCGACTCTTCTGGTGTTGCAAGTGTCTATGGACGGTGGTGATCACTTGTTCGTTTGCCTCATATGATATAAAAAAAAGACTAGCGAGAGGTAAGCCATCCTTTGGCAGTCGTCGCTGTCATGCCGGCCTGCGTAAATGCCCCTTCAGATTTTCATCTAGAGGGTAGTAGCTAGCCAGGCGGACTTAGAAAAAGGCCTACCACCATGCTATGATTTCATCAGAACGCTTTCCTTCACCGAAAGCTTCCCTTATAGCATGGCATAGTTAGTGCAAACATCATCGATAAAGAATTTATTACCAAATTAATAAAACTATATTAAAGTATGTTACGAACGTATATCCTCATAATTGCTGTAATATGAAGGAACTTAATGCCATATTTAAGAGATGACACCGAAAATACGTTAGAGAAATCACGATAGAGCAAAAAATAGCAGCAGAGAACGGCAAAGCTAACCTGAGAAAGGCGAGGTTCACATAATCGTGCGGGTCGGAGGAAAAAATCTCGCATAATATAAAAGTAGTCGAGTTTATAACGAGCACTTATTGAGCGAGGCTCGTCGTGAAATGCCTTTCAAGCATTCGCGATATGTACCAAGTATTTCGAATCTTCTTTATCCAGTAGTTATTAATCGATATCTATCTATACACACTAGTGGGCGCCCAGATTGTCGACATTCGACCATAGTTTATTGATTTTTTGTTTGTTTGAACTTTAATACATTACTCTTTAATAATACTTACTTTAATACAATTTACAAGGTGGTAGATCCCGCTGAAGCTAATACTGGTTTCAGCATGAATGGGTCGGCTCGACCGGGGTAGTACCACCCTCTCACAGAAAACCAACATGAAGTAACAGTGCTTGCATTGTTGCGTTTCGTTCGGTCAGTGAGAGCGCCGGAGACCCACCTACCCTCCCCTTCCCCTTCCTTCTTCTCTTCCTCTCCCCCGCCCCAACACAGGCTGGCAACGCACTTGCGACTCTCCTCATGTTGCAAGTGTCTATGGACGGTGGTGATCACTTAACATCCGGTGACCCATCTGTTCGTTTGCCTCCTATGATATAAAAAAATAATAATAATAGGGTTCTTTTGTCAAACGGTGTACTTCTATAATCAAAGGTTTTCATCATGGCTACTCAGTTATTTGCCACTTTTTTTAAATTATATAAAAAAAGTCTATGTCTAAATGAAAATTGAAATTAATTTTTAATATGAAACAAAAAAACAGGTGGTTGTAAGGTGGTAAGTATGGCCTCCTTCTGCGGGGAGGTCATCTCGCAGAAGGAGGCGGCGGAGAGGGCCCGTGAGGTAGATCCTCTAAGTGGCCCTCTCCGCCAACGGAGCGCCGGCGGGAGGAGGCGGCGTTTTGCTCAACTCCTCCCGCCACCGTAGCCGGACCTGAGGGGATGGGCCGGTGTGTACCCGGCTGCCTCTCTATAGGTAGGAGCCCGGCGGTCAACTTCCACCGGGCGGACCGTTGGGGCGGCTCTCCAAGGGGAGAAGCATAGATCAATCCCTTGCCGCCCCAACAATACGGTCTGTCGGTACACCGTGGGGTTTTGGTCCGTGCGAGTCGGACATAACCCACCCTCTCCCCCGGGAGGGTGGCGTATCCATAAGGGATTTCCCCACGTAAAAAAAAAAGCTACATATATCCTAATTATGAATATGTTAATATTTCAGTTTATACTTGGCGGTGCCTTTTATAACGTACATTACTTTATTTTCGAAGAGGAATTATTTTCCTCATAAACATAATAATATACATACATACATACATATTACATAGATTTGGCTTCTTTACAAATAAGGGTTATTAATTAAAAACAATTTACACTGTGCCCATTTAGAAATGAGCGGTAAATATCTCCACTTATAATGTAGTATGCAGATCGTAACTCTATGAATGAAACTTGAACACAAACATCTGGTTCTAAACTTTCATTGCTTCTTAGACACTTTTACCCCTATATGTGGTTGTGATAAGGAATTCCTACTATTTCCGCTATGAATGAACGACTTGATAAGGCGATTGTTGAGTCATCTGGTTATACAGATTTAGGATGAAGATCAAACTTTTTTACATTTGAAGAATGTCAATAATGTTAGTAGTTTATCCAATGAACTTTTTAATATTACGTTACAGACTAGCTATACCCGCGACTCCGTCTTCTTGGAACCTAATGTAAAAAAACAGTGAGTAATAAAATCATCTGAATTTATTAAGTCCATTTACTTATCTACTCATCTTTTTTTTTATGTAATAGCAGGCAAACGGACAGGTGGGTCACCTGATGTTAAGTGATCACCACCGTCCATAGACACTCGCAACACCGGGGAGTCGCAAGTGCGTTGCCAGCCTGTGTTGGGGGAGGAAGGAAGGGAAGGGAGAATGGAGAGAAGGAAGGGGAGAGTAGGTGGGCCTCCGGCGCTCTCACTGACCGAACGAAACGCAACAATGCAAGCACTGTTACTTCACGTCGGTTTTCTGTGGGTCGGGTGGAAGTACCCTGGCTAGCCGACCCATTCATGCTGAAACCAGTAATAGCTTCACCGTGGCTCTATTACCTATTTAAAACGGCGTCGCGTCGTCATTAAAATTACAACAACTTTGTGCAGTGAGTATGGGTTTCCAACGACCACGATTCTATATATTTAACACTGATTTATTGCTTTTAATATTCATTCTATTTTATAAAGACCCTGAAGATAATAAATCCTTTACCGAAACAATTGGTTGAGACAGAAAAAGATCACTTACTCAGGCAAAATATTACGCAAGTTATTCAAGAGTACGTCGCGTTTTTACTCTGTTGGGAACGTTCAGTCCATCGTATCGAAGTAGACAAATGCTACATCAATTTCGTCTGAGCGCTCCCAGAGGCTTAATCAATACAGTTGTTGACAGATTGCGAAATATTTATTGGTCTAGCAACAATTTCAGCGTAAATTATTGGTAAGTTAGGTGAAATTGTCCAAGTGGGAAATTTATTGAACATAAATTTGGAACATTATTTACAAACTCTATCCACTGGGAGAGAAAGAAAGAACAAGCGTCAATTCTTCTAACCCTCGTAAATCGCGTTTACATTAATCCTTCCTGCATTACTGATAGTTCGAATATAATTTAATTCAATATAGAAACAGAAAAAATGTATTACAGTTTAATATTAATTTAACAACACACTATTACATATTACAAGTAATAAGATATCATTAATAACACTAAATGAATATCAACATTGTTATGTTGGTAATATGAGCATAACATACAACCATTAAAACACGTCGGTATAATTAATGACCCAAATTAAAACTGAATTACAAATAGAAGTAACGGAACAAAAGGCATTCGTTTTAACGTTAGCAACCGTGTTCGATGACCTTCTTTAAACACAGTGTGAAGTCTTAATAAAGGAATCCAACCTTTTTATCTTAGCTCACACATATTCTTGGCAAATAAATAATACCAAATACAGGGCGGTTGTTAATTAGAAATTAGAAATTTCGGCACTTTAATATTTTAGATGCAGTTTTTTTGGGAACTGATAGGGTAAACAATAATACCTACTTACTAGAAATATTTACTGATGTCTAAATTATGAACATATTTCTTCGTAATAGAGAATCCTGTTGTGCTATAAAGAGTGTATTAATCGATAGCTTTTGAGGTAAAACAACCAAACTATAACCAATAGTTTTTTTATATGAAAGGTTTCAATATAACAAATAACGTTACAATGAGTTTACTGTTGTCATTAATTTATAATCGACTTTGGCTTAACGAACGAAGAATTGAAAGGAGTTTCGCCTCCTAATTACGTATTGTACAAGAGCAAAATGGCGACTTATTGATAAATTCAAATAATTTCAATAAAATCTGCTTCTATACTTATTCACAGAACGATATTACGTACACATAAGCAGCATCGTCGTTACTAAGGCATACTTATAACAACCTTTATGGCTGACAAATAATGGGGATAGTTCATTTTGAATGTGTTCTTTCGCAATTCCTTTTGTCACCTTGTTCTTGCGAAATACCTAATAAGCCAATTCTTCAATAACATCTAGTTTTTAACCGACTTCGAAAAGGTTATATTCAGTTGTATGTTTTTTTTACGTATGTTAATCGATATTTTCGTCAATTGTGAACCGATTTTAATTATTGTTTTTTATTTGAATTGGTTATACTCAGAGGTAGTCCCATATAAATTTGAAGTAAATATTCAACCCGTAAGGGGGTGAAATATCGTTTGTTTGATTTTTTCACCCATCTCGTTTCTACGTATTTTCATCTACTTGGAACCGATTTCAATTATTTTATTATACCCAATAGAAATCATATATATTTATGGATACAAAAAAAAAGTAAACCGACTTCGATATGAAAAATCAATATGGCACTAAATAGCGAAAAATAACTAAATTATTAAATTAATCAAATTAAATAAAATATATTGATATTTTCGTTACCTAATGATATATTTGAAGTCGATTTAGTGTCTTATTGGTTTTTCATATCGAAGTCGATTTATTTATTTTTTGTAAAAAAAACAATACTACCTTTCTTTTAACCCACCGATAATATGTTGTTACATTAAAACAAACAGTCTTCAAGAGAGATGAGCGGTAATGTTTTTTTCTTATCCCGTAACTAGGATCGCGTGCATTTAATGGCATACGTGGTTAGAATACATAGTATTGTTCTGCGGCACATAAAAATGTATCTTATTACACCGAAATACAATTTTCTGCGTCCATATTTCATGAAAATATGTGTACACACCATTTGTTATAAGATATTTTATCTCTTATTTAATTTAAGGGGCTTTTCTATAAATATATTTAGTTATCTGTTTACAGAACATTTTATAATTCTTATATATATAATATAGTGTAGTAATGAAACAAAAAAAAGATTGATAATTAAATTAAATAATTATACATTTGATGCCATAACACGTACATACCGATATGAATTTCGTCCCCCCTGAATTCGAATCTGGAGTAAGTTTGGACCGTACACACTTAATATCTCGAGAGAATTGTAAAAAAACCGTAATTATTAGCGGATTTGGAGGTTTGGTTATGAAAAAAAAAATTGAACTAGACCGAGCATTATTTTCATGTGTCCGCTAAGGTCTTAAGGCTTAGGCTTTGGTCCGCTAAATTCGAACCTATTTTTTTGTACTATAAGCAGTTTTAAATAAAAGTAAATCGCAAAACACAAATAATCAATAATCGTTGGACCCTACAAGCGGCTGACTATTGTGTTAATCGTAAAGTTTAATCAATACTTTTTAATTGAAATCAAACAAGCCTAGTCAACGTTTTTATTGTGCAAAATACGTTTACCGATCTATCAAAATTAAATGCTCCGTGGATACTATTGATCGCGGTTAAACACGATTGCTAAACTGTCATGGCGTATTTTTTACTACTCTTTCTTATGTTTGTTCGAAGTAAAGATTAGTTTTTGTGATCTGTTATAAAAATTTATGCCCAGAAAAAGACGACGTCCAATAAGTTATATCGACTTCTGTATTCATTTTGAATAACGGGCAAAAACAAATAAAAAGAGACTTATAAAAAAACAAGTTATCAGACTGAGCATATCACAATAACACAGTAATTATAACCTTAAGAACCGACGAGCGCCGAAACTGCAAAATGTCCATTACGTGATTGATAGGTACCTCCTAGGTAGGTTTTCTTCAAATTGTAATTTAATATTACTCCAGCAAGAATCGAAACGTTGTAAACTAGTTTGCCAACTTAATAGATATATATTACTAGCTTTTATCCCGGCTTCGCTCCCGTTAATTTAAATTTTATGTATCTTTCGGTAATAGATAAAATAGGTTTTTGGTAGGTGGTAGAGCTACGCTGAAGCTATTAATGGTTTCAGCATGAATGGGTCGGCTCGTCCGGGGTAGTACCACCCTCCCACAAAAAACCGACGTGAAGTAACAGTGCTTGCATATGTCATATGTGTTTATGTCATAGGTGGCAAACGAACAGGTGGGTCACCTGCTGTTAAGTGATCACCACCGTCCATGGACACTAACAACACCGGAGGAGTCGCAAGTGCGTTGCCACCCTTTGGGGGGAAGGGTTAGGGGAGGTAGAGGGAGAAGAGAGAGGAGAGGAGAGAGGAGAGGGGAGTGGAGGTGGGCCTCCGGCGCTCTCACTGACCGAACGAAACGCAACAATGCAAGCACTGTTACTTCACGTCGGTTTTCTATGAGAGGGTGGTACTACCCCGGACGAGCCGACCCATTCATGCTGAAACCAGTAATAGTTGTTAAATGTTACTGTGGTTCCGTTATTATATCATTACATATTGATAAGAATTCATAATTGTTTTGATAATATGACCAATAAACATCACTTAACGAACTAACACGCAGC
This sequence comes from Antheraea pernyi, assembly GCA_015888305.1. Taxonomy (NCBI): domain Eukaryota; kingdom Metazoa; phylum Arthropoda; class Insecta; order Lepidoptera; family Saturniidae; genus Antheraea; species Antheraea pernyi. The sequence goes on from MNPI01021002.1 coordinate 24,982, forward strand.
GGAAGCTGTGCAAAGGAAAAAAAACCCCGATTTCGAAACATTCTTCATTGGTGCTCCGCTCCTATTGGTGCGTGGTGATATAATCCTATAGCCTTCCTCAATAAATAAGCTCGCTAACACAGAAAGAATTTTTCATATCTGACCATTCCTGAGATTACCCCCTACAACGTCACAAACACAAAATTCACCTCTTTATAATATACATATAGATTAAATAAAATTCTATATAAGAATGCGATGAGATTAAGAATTTACGTTTTTTGTTTTAACATGGGGAGTACACCGTGATAATGCTTTGTATTAAAAACTAGAACAAATTAATAAGATATAGTACCTACCCGTAATAAAGCAATAGACAATAAAAGTTTGAGTTCGAGCGAAGCACACGAGCCAGTTCGGTGGCCAATGTTTACACTCGATACACTAAGAAAACAAATGGCTGGAGCTTATCAAAACATCAACGTTATTTTTGTAAGGAAAAGGTTTCGACATTCGCAATATCGAATATCCAGAACAAGTATGCCAGTAGATTGTTTTCGAAGGATTTTATTAATACTCTAAGTATTACAAGACTTCTTTTGATAGTTATCATAAAACTTTAACGATCACTGTAACTTTTAAAGGTAATATTATAAATACATACATCTATATACTTTAAGGCATCTATTAAAAAGATGAAGGAAACATTTATAAATAAAATAATAGAGGTCAGCCATTGTGCACTCATCGCTCAAAACCTACTGGATAAATTTGACACTTTCTTCTCTTTCCTTATCGAATAAATAGCAAATATCACGTTAGCTTTATTTAACATAAAGTTTTAAGGTATCTATGATTTTAAAAGCATTATGCATTCAGCGATGTGTTTTCTTTATTGCATAGAAGTGAGACAAGCGAGGTGGCGCTTATGTTCTTTCCTCTGTACATAAAATATGTTTTTAATATGATCAACGACACAGATGAAGTCGCAGGCATCGGCTAGTTATAAGACAGAAAAATATCGCTTAAGTATAGTTTTAAAAACAGTGAAAATCAAAAGGATAACTAAGTATATATACATAATTTTACTAAGGCATTTATTTTCTGTTCATAAATATTCATTACACGTGTCAAATGAAAAATCAAAGTGAACAGATATTATATTGACATTTCTAAGTCAACTTATTAATGTTTATGTTAATGTCAGAAATAAAAGAAAAAAGGTATCAAATAATTGAATGAATTTACATTTTTACTCTACACTTTTGAATAATCTATGGTAATAAACTATATTCTGTGGCATGACGCGGACGCGGCGCGCCGTGAGAGCTAAATAAATAAATAGTTTTTAATACCGTTGCATTCGACAAATACTAATTAATATATGTTGTGAAAAAAAAAGTTCCCACGAACTTGATAAACGAAGCTAATTTTTAATTCGACCTGCAGATTTGTTTAATAGTTATAATCGATTGTGAATTTTTAACGGTTATCCCATTTTATTTTACTGTGTTTACTTTTTGTTAGATCAGTTTATTACGTGTACACATGATAAAAATGTTTTTTATTTATGTGATTGAGTTTTTGGGTCTCAGAGAATGCGCAAATTAATACCGTTTAATTAGCTTATACATATTAACTTTGAAACTACATACCTCTTTGGTTATGGTTTGTTTGAAACTTGTCGTTTTTTTTATTATAAATTCTGCAATGACGTGACGGGGTCCAAACGTTTTTATTAAATCGTTATAATATCACTAACTCCGAAGAAAAAGCAATGGCGCATTCGTTCGATATTTGAAAATAATTTAAAAGTGCAAAAACCTTAATGAAAACTATTTAGTCATTATAACCTTTGTGGTTAGTCATAAAATTATTTATAACCTTAATAACAGTAATAATAGTAATAATTAGAAAATCAGTTTACTTTTCGGGAATTGCTATAAGATGCATAAAAACATTAATTCGTAAGATGAGATGTGTAATTAAAACTTATTTTATTAGTAGCGGATCCGGTAGACAGACGTTGTGTAACCACAAACCGTAATAAATTATGAATATAAATCGAGATAAAGTACAAAGAAAATTGAATAGGATCGATTAAGCCGTTAAAGAGAAGAATTACGAACATACGTACACCGGAATTTTATATACATAAATATGGAAATTCCGTTTGACGCTCAAATTAGTCGCAAACTAGCCTGACCCCACGACTTAGACTGCGACTTTTCCGGTGTATTGAAAATTAAATTGTATCCTGTGAATTTCATTCATTTTTCCAGCTTTGTGACAAATTTCAGTTCTATCGAATCCCAGGTTTAATGAATGTAACCGGTAAAGAGAGATAATATATAACAAAGTAGGCAGTTTTGCACTCGTACATTTATATAATTAAAAAAAAAATTGTTTTTGCAGTCGGATTGTTTTGTTTATCTTGGTAAGACAATATATTCAATGGCCTGGGTATCTCAAGCGATATGACTACTAAGGAGATTACATTGATATATGTCAATTGTATATTCTCCGTAATCTATACTAATATATAAAGCTGAAATATAATAACAACGTAATCGCTCAAAAGCAAAAAAAGTGCCCGATTTTGAAACATTCTTCATTGGTGCTCTGCTTCTATTGATCTTAGCGTGATGATATATAGCCTATAGCCTTCCTCGGTAAATGAACTATCTAAAACCGAAAGACTTTCTCAAATCAGACTGGTAGTTCCTGAGATCATCGCGTTCAACCAAACAAACAAACTCTTCAGCTTTATATATTAGTATAGATTACGGAGAATATACAATTGACATATATCAATGTAATCTCCTTAGTAGTCATATCGCTTGAGATACCCAGGCCATTGAATATATTGTCTTACCAAGATAAACAAAACAATCCGACTGCAAAAACAATTTTTTTTTTAATTATATAAATGTACGAGTGCAAAACTGCCTACTTTGTTATATATTATCTCTCTTTACCGGTTACATTCATTAAACCTGGGATTCGATAGAACTGAAATTTGTCACAAAGCTGGAAAAATGAATGAAATTCACAGGATACAATTTAATTTTCAATACACCGGAAAAGTCGCAGTCTAAGTCGTGGGGTCAGGCTAGTTTGCGACTAATTTGAGCGTCAAACGGAATTTCCATATTTATGTATATAAAATTCCGGTGTACGTATGTTCGTAATTCTTCTCTTTAACGGCTTAATCGATCCTATTCAATTTTCTTTGTACTTTATCTCGATTTATATTCATAATTTATTACGGTTTGTGGTTACACAACGTCTGTCTACCGGATCCGCTACTAATAAAATAAGTTTTAATTACACATCTCATCTTACGAATTAATGTTTTTATGCATCTTATAGCAATTCCCGAAAAGTAAACTGATTTTCTAATTATTACTATTATTACTGTTATTAAGGTTATAAATAATTTTATGACTAACCACAAAGGTTATAATGACTAAATAGTTTTCATTAAGGTTTTTGCACTTTTAAATTATTTTCAAATATCGAACGAATGCGCCATTGCTTTTTCTTCGGAGTTAGTGATATTATAACGATTTAATAAAAACGTTTGGACCCCGTCACGTCATTGCAGAATTTATAATAAAAAAAACGACAAGTTTCAAACAAACCATAACCAAAGAGGTATGTAGTTTCAAAGTTAATATGTATAAGCTAATTAAACGGTATTAAAGGAGTTTACTATGTTCGGTTGTATGTATTTTTTTATGTATGTTAATCGATATTTTAGCCAATTGTGAACCGATTTTAATTATTCTTTTTTTATTTGAATTGGTACACTATGTAGTCATTGACTGCTACCTATGTATTAGTACATGTGAAATTGATGACGTGAGACGTGTGCCTTACTGACTCCAAGAATAAATATACATAATTGAAAGTCATATATTTGTATGTAATATGAATTATATCATCTTTTTGGTCAATTTGGCGGCCATATTGTCTTATTTACCACGTTTGCTTCTACATAACTCAGTTATTATAGCAACGTATAAGAATAACTTAAGTATATCGACAATACGGGCATATTATATCTATCTATAAAATAAAAGATTTAAGATATATTGTTCGATAATGTATAGCTCATAATTTTCATTACTTTCTTATATAGTGTTAGTGAACACTGAGTTTGGTATATAGTAGGTTGAAGTTCCAGGTATGTTGCTGATGATAAATCCCATCCCATTCGATATACTATTAGTATTCATATATCTAATGTACATGTTACAGTAGATGGCGTTCGTATCGTAGTTACAAATGTTTTTGAAAAAGCGTTTCTGTAATGTACACACCCACTCACAATTTTACATTTCTTTAATAAATTTTTAAAAAGCGCGTGCGGAGCCGCGGGTAACAGCTAGTAGTTACATATACATGAATATTGTAAGAGTTAGTAAGCAGTTGATCATTGATATAAGAAGCCATACCTTGCCATAAAAAGAAAACAACCTACTTAATCTATAGCCACACCTGCAGTTTACAAGACAATCGTACATGATTTAACGGGAACTAGTTTCAAAGTTTTATCAATGAAATAATTACAATTACACAAGAGGTAAGTAATCGAGATATTGCTGAGAAAACTTGCAAATAAATTGACTCTATTTCATAGTTGCATTAAAACTTGCATATTATGGCGACTACATACTAGCGAACACTAAAACAAATCGCGGCAAGCAGAGGTATTGCATGAATGGTATACGTCCATATTCTAAAGTATAGTTAACCCAGGCATCTAGTGCCTCGTATTCAACTTCTACCAGAAAACCGAGGGCAGTCAAAGCTCTTTTTTCGAACTGACTACGCAATTGGCCTGACGGGCCATCACAGCTTCATCGAACTAAAAGGAAGTCAAGGCAGAAAACAAAAGACGAGAGGTAAACACGCTGTTCAGACTTTCACACACATGTTGCCCCTTTTCGCCTCGTAGAGAATGTTAATTCGGGATTCTATTCTTAGAGACCTGTTAACGGTATTTTGTTGCTTATTTTCCATAGCAATTCTTGTGCTGCTGGTCTTCCTATAAACTAACTAAATAAATAAATTCTTCTATCTAATCATATATATATATATATAGAGAGACAGGTCAAATTTATATTAACTCGAGAATATATATATATATATATATATAATCTAAGTGTCTATATCTACATTGAAAAGTTATTTTCAATTAATTTGATTATAGTAATCGACAAGCTTAAATACATTCAGTTACACAAGTAGATAAGGTAAATAGATTTAACAATGCACTTTTATATGTTAGTAGAAACATATATTTTTTATTCACATCTTATTTGATTTCGGAATAACAAACTATCAATTCTAAAGCGATGGTTACGGACCCCACAGGGTTTATTATGTCGTGCAAGTTATTTTTAGACATGTGGTTGAGAAACTAACATGAACATAAATTAAATGATAGAGTATCAAATCAATTACCCTCAGAAATCCAATACAGCGTTTATTAAGTGAGTCAAAAATTTAAGAAAAATAAATTAAAATGGTGTGCCAAGTTACCTACACCTTTTTGACATCGAATTTACGGGGCAGTTTAACGACGTTGCTTGTAACGTACTTTGCGATAACAATATAAAAAATCAATCCACGACCAATCAAAACATGTTCCTAATTCGAAATTCACGGACACAGCCGACTGTGTCCGAGAAGGCACGAGCGATAGCGAGAGCAACGCCCCTGCACCTGTGCCATCACGATCTGACATTCCATTGCTAAGCTCTTTCGGATTGCGAATTCCTTTGGATTCACAAAATTCATCGTATCTTACTTCAAAGTTTTCATAATATAACGCTCATTACTGTTGTCTACATAACTTTTGGTTACGTAAATACGGTCACTATTATATAATTAAAAAATATACTGAATAACTCACTAACTACAAACTTTTTTATAATGATATTAGTATACGTAATCGTGTATACTTACTAATATTATAAATGCGTAAGTGAATTTGTTTGTTAGACTTTCACGCCTACCAACCACTTACTTAACCGATCCCAATAAATTTTTATAGAAGTTATTATTTCATATATGTTTTCTGGGCCACAGAAAAGTACATATTAACGGACCGACGGACGGATATATTAAACTCCATTATAACAAGAGCAGTCGCGAACAGAAGCTAGTATATATATACAAAACAAACTAAATAGTCTGTTATCTGCCCGAATGAGTCTCTCACGCAGCGTCACTTACCATACTTTACTGTTAAATAGAGATTTTCTTAGACATTATCAAAAGTTTAAAAAGCTCACAATTAATTCCGATGAAACATGTAGTAGCTCCAAATAAATGAAATAAAAACATTTTCACACGAATAAAGCCGCGAGCTAGTGCTAGACTACAGTATATTAAAATCATAACAGTTCAATTATTGATAAAAATCTGAACATTCTTATCATTAAATGAATCATGTAATGACTCATCAAAGAAAAAGTGAATGTGCTTTTTCAATACGGGAAAGTTTTCACTTTCGCTATCATATGATATATTCTATCTATAGTATATAAACAAAACGACAGACGTCTGCTGTTGTGTCTACATCACTCAAAATCTATTGGATAGATTTCAAATTTCTTATTTATCAAAATCATGAAAATTCACTACTCACGCAGAACTCTCAGGCACTCCGTCACCTTATCTAAATAATATATCATGATATATTCAACATAAATATATTAAAGTTTTAAGATATTACGAAATTTTTATAAGCGGGCAAGTTTAGCGATGTGTGTTCTTGCCGTGTCGAAGGGGGCAAGCGATGTGGTGCTTCTATCTTTCTGTACATAAAATGTATTGTTTAAATAATAAACGACGTAGACGGAACCGCGGTTCCCAGCTAGTACGCATAATCTTTCAATCCAATTTAGACTACAGTTAGCAAACTCAGGGGATGGTGTATATCTCTGGGGAGTAGACGTATTGCCAGTTCGGCAGCTCCTGCTCCCCAGCCTATGGGTGATTGAAGGCACCATGGGGTTTTAGTCCGTGCAAGTCCGACATACCTCACCCTCAGCTGCCCGGCTAGGGTGGGAATCAGTAGGGATGTCCCCATGTTAAAAAAAAAAAGGAGTTGGTGTATATATATTTTTTATGGAGGTAAGCCACGCTGAAACAATTAGCATGTTTACCATTTTAAAACAACATAGTCTTCGTAGTAGAACTATAAATATAACTACAACGTAGTCTTAGAACTTAATAGGTGGTAGACCCACGCCGAAGCTATTACTGGTCTCAGCATGAATGGGTCGGCTCGCCCGGGGTAGTACCACTCTGACACAGAAAACCGACGTAAAGTAACAGCATTGTTGCGTTTCGTTCGGTCAGTGAGAGCGCCGGAGGCCCACCTCCCCTTCCCTCTCTTCTCCCCTCCCCTTCCTACTCCTCCTACACCTTCCCCCCTTTCTCCCAAACACAGGCTGGCTACACACTTGCGTCTCCGCCTGTTTTCCGCCTGCCCTCGTTTTTAGAGTCGGCAACGCGCATGTTACAAGCGTCCATAGGCTGCGGAGACTGCTTACCATCAGGCGGCCCGCATGCTTGTTTGCAACCATTGTAGTATTTTATATATACATATATATATATACATATATATATACAAGCGGGCCCGGCAGACGTTGTCACGCCCTGGTTATACAAAAATCCTGGACAAATTATATACCAAAACGTTCCTCGTGAATCACTTTATCCACTGGTGAAAGCCGCGTTAAGATCCTTCCAGTAGTTTTTGAGTTTATCGCGAACAGACAGACAGACAGACGCGGTAGGGGACTTTGTTTTATACTATGTAATGATGATATATAGCACGTAAATAGTCACGTGACTTGGAGTTCTTCATAACCAATTAGACAAAAGCTTGATCTGATATTTGGGATATATTGCAGTACGTAGTTACGTGCGCAATACATAAACTCTTGCGTTCATACCATCTTTGTTCTAATAGAACGCGGAACCGTGACAATCAGAGAAGTGTTGGATGCTAAATCTTGTGAATGATAATCAGCTCATACCGTCACCTTATTAAGGCAGTTCACAAACGCCTGGCTGCCTCGCCAACGAAGGTGGATTGCATTGCTGCCGAAATAGATCTGCACTGATGCCATTAGTAACCGGATAGAACCTAGCACCCACATACTCAAGTCCCCTCTATTAGGTTTGGCCCACAAACCGACGTGGTTACCGAGCTGTGCTTGCTATGTGTAGAACGGGTACTAAAAGCAACTGATGAGAGTTTATGGACCATCAGCTTTTCCTCTTGAGATTCTACCACCTTTATATGGTGCGTCAGAAGATACTTTTGTTAGTTCACTACAATTCAAGGTACATAATAAAACTAACATAAGTGACCTGATAGACGTTTTCTTCTAGTGGTTTTAGTGGCTGCCTGATTTCGGTCAACAATTAAATTTGTAATCGTTGCCGTCTGATTAGGGATAATAAAATAATATCCTGCGTTACCAACTAACATTACACCCAACAACATAAACTGCGCTCGTGCAATAATATTACTTTGAACAGAATTCTTTGCATTAGGTGACCACATAGCTATATTCCGAAAAGTAGATTATGCAAAGAAATTAAATCAACATAATCTATATTAATAACATTTGTAGCTTTGATTTTTCTTCTTGTGTTTTATTTTCTTAAAATTTTGTACCAAATAAATACCAACAAGAATTGACAATATAATTTAATTTGAATTCATGTCAATTTATTGCATTCCTAAAACAATAAACAAAGTTCAATTTGTTATTTCTATCAAACTATAGACAAAAACTATTAACATAAAATAAAAGAAAAACAATAAACCGTCTTGCTATGCCAATCATTAATGAAAAAAACATTTATTAAGAAGTTAATACTTTTGACCGACAAAAAAATCATCTCGCAAAAATCCGATCGGTAAGATTCGTCGCGTTACAAATCCATTAAGGCATAACCACACAAAAAAACATTTGCAACTAGCACGCCTAAGTCTGTTTCGAAAGGAGCCGCGGACCGTGAACATTCCACCGGCCACCGAGCATGAGCGAACCGGCGCGGCGCAGAGCGGCGCGAACAAAAACGTCAACACAATACTTTTATTTTGCTTTCTACAGATAACAAGAACTCGGATCATGAATCTTCGTTTAGAAATGCCGTTTCGACAAAAAAAAATACATTTCAATGTATGTACTTATCATATAAATTCTTTGTATTGGACCTTACATGTAGATACTGAGAAATTCTAATGAACTATCTGAATAAGAAAATAAACTCCCATTTATTTGTATTACATTATTAGAAATTAATATTGAAATTGAATTATGTATTAACTGAGCGTCGTAGAATAAAATAAAATCCTAAGTAATATTATAAATACGAAAGTGAGTTTGTTTGTTTATTACGCTTTCACGCCCTAACCAATTAAAACAATTACCATGCAAATTTTGCATTCACTTTGTCATACATATAGTACCTATCATATAAAAAAAAAAATCTACAGTTGTTGAAGTCCAATATATCTAAAATAAATCTAATCATCTCATCATCAATCTCAATTGGCAATCTTATTGCCAATACGTAAGGTGACATTACTAATAGAACGACATTCAGGTTGATGATTATAGACTATTGTAATGATATTAAATATTGTCATATATTATATTCGTATATTGGAGCCTAGACTAGCTCGGAGAGCGTGATAATAAAACACGGAGTGCGTAATATAGATTATATCATATTTGACTAGATATATGGCTTAGTCAGAAGAGATATATCAATTGTTTGATACACATATTCGATATACAACAAATTAATACGTTCCGGCCAGTCTGTGAAAAGACGACATTCTCGAGTCATAAAGCGAAGGCAGATTTCACTTATCACAATATATTTTTAAACAATCCTGACCATCCTAAAGTGTAGGAACCAAGCATATTATATAGAAAACACTGATAAAAATCGATTCATGAACAATGACACAATTCAATGTAAAAAATATAGTCAATTATCGAGCGAAGCAATTGGTCCGTGCGTGCAGATGCGCAAGCGCACGCTGCCTCTAATCCCCTGTCTTCACGCCGACACCGTTAATGACCGTCACGGAGTTTCCGTAGCCAAACGGCCGCAATAGTTCTGTAATTAGCACTATTCAGAGCACGCCAGTCCGCCAAGACGGCCTTGTTTCCGATTCAATTTTCTATGCTATCGTAAATCGTTGTGTAAACGAGTGCTCTGAAGAGTTGTTTAACCTCATCCGAACTTCTACTTTCCACTATAGAACTACACGGGCGGGTGCGTGTCTCCATAGATTCACACTAGCAACCATCCCAGCAAGAAAGAAGAAGTTCGAATACTTTTAACTTTGTCGTACTGTGAAGATGTGGAATCGCCTCCCAGCTAGTGCGTTCCCTTCCTGTTATGAGACCGTCCTACCGTTGATGTTTAACTCCGACAGTCGCCGTTATTTATGCACTGTACTATACTTTCAATCGGGTACTGTGCAGTCATTTTGCCGAACCAGTTAAAGAAAAGACAATATAATTTACAATTCTACAATTTATTTCAAGGTATGAACACTATAATAAATCAAATCATGCAAACAAGACATCAAGAAGATATCAAAAAGTAGCTTGAAAATTGTTGGACTATAAGTGATGACCGCTGCCACCTATAAACTAAACAATCCTGTGTTCCTGTGAATCTTGTGGCAGTACAGATTATGTCACTATTAATGAAAGCAGGGTTGGTGTATATTATACGAGTTAATCCGAATGAACGTTTTATAAGTAGTTTTCTTTTACAATTGCTACCTTACCAGACATTTCGTTCAATAAGTGAACAAATAAATCTGAATTCACACTTACAGAAAAGTTAGCGAAAAAGTTGAACGTTATAAACAACAAGTAAACACCCGAACGACATAATTTATAACAAAAAAAATATTTTGTTTCGACACCCAAAGGACTCGCTTCGGATGGAATGAGCCGAATTGTGATTACACGAAATATACTTATTTGCCTAATCTAAAATCCTCATTCTCAACTTGTACTCGAGTTCATCCCTAGAGGGTGTAGACAATGTTTTTTTATAAAGGTCGATGTTTTATTTGCACGAACAAAGCGTTTAAAATCAAGACTTTTTGTATTAGATCTACGTTAAAACGCTATAGAAATAAAGTAGACTCCAAACAACTTGTTAAATCCTAACATAATAATTAGTGATCCATTTTAGTGTGGCGCAATAACTTATCGTCCAAAATTAGGTGACCGCAAAAAAACTAAGGTTTTTGTCGCGGTTAATTTTAAATAGGTAATGAACGCTATTTCGTTTTGTGACTCGATAAAATATTAGAACATATCTAAAGGATTATTTGTATATTTTTGTTCTTCATATCTCGAATCGGCATAAACTGTTCCTATAATTCGTATAATAATAGACTGTTGTTTATCAAACATGTCCGGAATAATTTCCAAATCTATTGAATCGTCTAGCTAGTAAATGTTAAAATGTTAGAGAGGTAAGGAATTTGATATATATTAAAGTATTACAAGGCTCACAAGTAGCAATGATTGAAATACATTAGAAAAATAAATGACAGCTTACAATTAATCTAGATAAAACAGATATTTCCAATGAAGCAGTTATACCATTTTCACGACAACTAATAATAAAAACTTTTAAAAATTATGTATATTTAGATAAAGCTATATTTTCAGTATTTGATTATAAAACGCAATAGAATAGATTTCAAAGCGAATACAAAAGGAGGATCTAATAAAACAGCGGAACAGAAGAGGTGAACAAGATCCAAAGTACATACAAAAATAGTTTTTACAATGGGAAGTGTAAATCACAAACTCCAATCTACATTCCTTACTAAGTAGGTGTTACAATATCAGTTATTTTTTTTATCTGACAGCGATTACTTTTTATTATAATGCGTGATGACTGGTTTTTGAGTCACGCGATACTCATCTATTTCATCATCTATTGGAATAACGAGTTTTAATATCCTTTCTATTTTATTCAGTACTAATGCAAATCTATATAATCTGCTAACCCACGATAATCATAGTCTACACAATTATGTATAATTGTGAAAGAAACATTGTACGAAATTCATGAATAAGAATTACGAACGACATTTTGAATAACATTTAATTTCCCAAAAGGGTCGATGTTTGTCATTTGTTTTTAGATCAGTCGCTCAAACAGTATACCCTAACTTATGAAACTGGTTCAATGAGCAATGATTCAACTGAATGAGCTTATAAGAATATTAAAATGAAATGAGAGTATTAAAATAAAATGTGAAAAATATTGTGTTGAAATTACAGTTTATGTGACATTTATTGTTATCGACATATAGATTATGTAAAGAATTCTGTGTAAGGCATTGAAATTAGAATCTGAGTTATTGATCGCGGGCGTCTCTTTTTTTCACCGTTTTGCCTTAAATAAAACTCTTCTATTTTATTATGAAATCGCTGTCATTCTATATATATTTCAAAGATAGTAATTCAATGATCCTTTTGCATCGTACTAATATTATGTTTCTAATGCTGATCTAAGTCTGTGAGCTTCAATTTAAAGAATTGAAAATAAGTGCAGTCGTATCATATTAAAACAAGCCATAAAAGATTATAGGAACGTGGTATTATAACTCAGTAATTGAAGACGTAAAATTAAGATTACTGGACCCATTTTTCATTGCCCTGTAGACAGAATACGTAACCGTTACAACATAATATAAAGAAAACGATCCATTCATTGTAACTTTTAATTTCGTTTACGGAATTTTCGCTCTTACCAGTAAGGACGGAGAGGTTTAATTTTAGTGAAATTATTTTTGGAGCTTCTGCTCTTATTGTTGCGGCGTATAATAGTACGGGAACGGACGTTAAAAAAAGGGGCACGACGAGAACACACCTGTCAGTGGTGTTGCCAGTGTTTGACGAAAACGAATGAATGGTTGCTGCGAACAATGGGTTTTATAAATTTCGGGAGCGTTGTTGAGAACAACCCCTCTCCCTCTGCAAATATAAACGTTAGTTTGATATTTCCAGTAAGACGAATTAATTCTAAAGTAATTTTAAAAATCTTGGATGTAAGGGGTGTTAGGGATGTCGAATAACATCGAGGACTTGAGACACCCAAGCCAACCTCACCTGCACGTGCTGCACCCTGCTGGATAACGAACGAGGCAATGGCAAAAGCGGGGTGGTAGGGTTTTACAGCCCGACTGGGTCGCAACCACCATGTATATGGCGAAAAAGCCCGTCATAATGATTCGCTTCTGCGGGTCGCATTTCGGGATCAGGCTGTGCATATCCAGCTTTTCGCAGGCCGGCATGACAGCGGCGACCGGCGATGGATACTGTGACACTCGGTGGTCGCCATTGTTTTTGGATTGTACTGTGCTTACCATCAGGCACAGTGCAGTAATTTTACCGTGCTACTATAAAAAAAAATGTAAAAACTATTTTACTATGAAAACTCATTTCTAATTTTACAGATATTCAGTTAACAAATATCACGTAATAACAGTGAATTCCAATTGTTCCCAATATACCATTACATCATAACGAGTTCGTCCGATTCAACAACAAACACACCATTCATTCGCCCACACTATGTCCCGTATTTTAAAACTCGCAAGTTTAAATCAACAATCGTATTATTAACGCTTATTATAATACAATAGAAATCATTTTTGCTCGACAATCAGAAGAAATCAAAGAATAAGATGAACGGAACAATGGTATAGGATAAAACAATATCACAATCACGCATTTGATTATAGTTTGTGCATCTAATGCATGATATGCAAAAATGTTAACCCTACAGATGAAGATAACATTGTCTCTGATATTATTGATGTGAGATACGGTTTTATACAATGATTTAATGATACAGTAGAAAGAGTTATATTAATGAAAGCTATAAGGTATACACTTGATCATTTATCTATGTTGACATGTTGCTATTTTAAATTATTCTACGTTGTTACACTGAATATTTGGCATTAAGTTTACAAAGTGTATCTGCCATACTTGACATTGGCGAAATTGCCTACAAGGGTAGAGGCCATACCGCAAAAAAAAAAGTTTTATAAACATCATTACATAGTATAAAATAAATTCCTCTACCGCGTCTGTCTGTCCGTCTGTTCGCGATAAACTCAAAAACTACTGAACAAGTGGATAAAGTGATTCATGAGAAACGTTTTGGTATATAATTTGTTAAGGATTTTTTATAACCAGGGCGGGACAACGTCTGCCGGGCCCGCTAGTAAATGTATAAAGGAAAGTTTATTTTAGTGTTTAAATTATTGCATTATAGTAATATAATAAAAAGTTGTATAATGAAGATGGTAATTAAAATAACAATACACGTTCTTATAATTAGCAAATATGATAAGTCAATAAAATAAGATAATAAAAGAAAGGAAAAATATAAAATCAATAAACTGAAGAGAATTATAAGTATAAAATACTATTTAGAAATATATCTGGAATATATAATTCTATTCGAATGGCGGCACCTAATTTTTTAATTCTAACAAATTATTAAAAGAACCGTTCGTGTGAAAATTTTAGCATTAACTGTAAATACCAACGAAATCTTTATTAATGTATTCAATATCAACGATATTATAGTTAAAAAGTTGTACATACGTCATTAACGCTTCGACAGCGCACTGTTAAAACTTGGCTAATTTACTTATTTCTGACAACTGCCCCGTCAATCCCCCCTATCTAAATAACATATATTTCGTTTTCACCACCTATATTGAGAATATGCCATCTTACTTCCACTTTTTATCTAAGACAGTGTGGCGTTACAATATTACTTTACGTATGTGTGCGTTATCGTGCCATTTGTTTTGTCAAAATATCATGTAGGTACCGTAACTACACCTTTTTACTTATATAATAGATTCAAATCTTTTTGAAGGTGGTAGAGCCACGCTGTAGCTATTACTAGTTTCAGCATGAATGGGTCGGCTCGCCCGGGGTAGTACCACCCTCTCACAGAACACCGACGTGAAGTAACTATGCTTGTATTGTTGCGTTTCGTTCGGTCAGTGAGAGCGCCGGAGGCTCACCTGCTTTCCTCCTTTCCCTGCCCCTTTCTCCTTTCCCCTCCACCATACACAGGCTGGCAATGCACTTGCGACTCCCATGGTGTGTCTATGGACGGTGGTGATCACTTAACTTCAGATGACCCACCTGTTCGTTTGCCGCCTTTTGGCATAAAAGAAAATCTATTTTCAGATATCTAAAATGCTGTTTGAGTTTTATATAATATAATATTTATAACAGATAGTAATAATTCTTTGAAAGCAACCTTGAAAGTACTATCAGAGCGTAACAAGGATCGACTATTTCACAAGAAACTTTACTAAACTTAGTAAATGAAATTACTGATGTATTTTGCAATCTGCGAATGCTTAAAATACAAAATAAGTAATGGACGAACACATGGATTCCAAAAACTGTTCATAATCTAAATAATAATTATAATGTTAAGATATATTTTTATTAATTGCGAGGAAAATATAACTGAAGCCAGAATTAATTAATTCCCCTGTTATTTTACACTAATTATTTAAGTTATGTTTCACAAATTTATACATTACATTTATGCATTTCAACTTCTGAAATTAATTAACACATATTGTTACATGAACTCTGATGTAATTTTAACGTTGGATTCAGTATTGTTTAAATTCTTATCTAATTAAACTAAAATGACATTAATCTATTCTATCTGTATTAACCTTCTGGTTACAAATATTTATGAGCACAATAAACTAAAATAGGTAATAAGAGAACTCATTAAAAAAATAACCCCGATTTGAACTCGCAAACAATGAGTTTTGAAAGATTTCCTCTTCGAGCGAATGGATAAGCAAGTCGTTTGAAATGTCTATTTAAGTACGTTTTTAGCAAAAAGAAACGTAACGTTATATTTTTTAAATTAGCTAATATAGTTATCACTGGTGTTATACCTTAAAGATTTAGGAATTAAATGTGTTCTATAATAGAATGGTACACTATTAAACCATTTAATATTTACGTGAGTTACATGTAATATTGTATTTTATGACTTTAAAAATTCATAGTTTTATGAACAAAAATTTAAGAAGTGTATTTATCTTATTCTTTAAATCGAATAGAATAATAAAACAAAAATAATAAATTACACAGTTAGCAAATCTTTGCCTTATTTTTTATTATATTTGGAAGAACAGAACAATGACCAATAATATTACAGTCTGTGGACATTAGAATAACTGCAACTAATGGTGTAATTTCGTCAACTACAATAATTGCAAATTAAAATACACCAATAAAAATCCATTCACTCGACAGTATTTTACTACCGACGGGAAGTAGAATTTGTGGATGACATTTAGGTAAAACCACTTGAGCATATGACGATATAAATAAACATGAAGTAATTCAGTCCAATACAATACATCAATCATCCTAAAACTGAATGTACTCTAAACAAAATCAATGCATAGACAAAATTATAAATTAAAAACGATAGCTATAATAAGTTTTACACCCAAAAAATCACAGCCAAGTACATGAATCATCGATAGAGTAATAGAACCATCCATCATTACATCAATAGGAAAGAAATTACACATTTCATTACACCGTACAAAGTTGGCCTTAAAAACCGTGTTCGGATAGTAGTCTTTTTATCTTGTCAGATGGAAGCCGCGGCTTGAGGCCGTCATTAAATAAAATCTCAGTAATCATTCATCATCAAAGGTGATTTGACCAGCGGTTAACCCGCCAGAAGGCAATGCTTCTGACGTGGGTAATCGTTGATAAAAAGAACATGCGTTATTTAAATTGAAATGATCTAATCTTGAAGCGAAGTTTATATTAAATCGATATTATATTAAAGTATAACATGTGTAAACTTCGTTAGCCATTATTATTATCTTGTAATATTAAATTTACACATTGAGTGTATATTATATATATATTTAGAATATTAATTAATTTAATTATGAAAATAATGGCAGAGATATAAAAAAGAGTAGGTATTTAATTTTCATAAAAGTCTCAAAAGTCTAAATTATCAAATTTCATAGGTCGATAAAACTTTTAACAATTATAAAATATTTTAACACAACTTTTCTTAAATTCAATATTATTAAGGTTGCTGAGAACATAATTCGGATTTTGTATAAATGTATATCAGACTATACTCACCTATAGACTATACACTGCGGTTATCTAATTTTTCACTTCGATATTCGATCGAAGTATTTACATAAATAATGATATAATCAGTACCAAACACAGGTACGTCCAGTTTACATGGCAGAGATCATTGTAGTCTATAAATCGACAAATTTAAAGATATTTTTGCGAGGTTTTGTGCAAAAGTTAGCGAATAAACATTATTATTAAATTATTTTTTTAATCATTTCATATTTAGTATTGAACTAAGAAGCAAGAGTACGTACAATTAAAGAGACCAGTCGGCTGGCCAATTCTAGCGTGTTCGAGCAGGATAGCACACTGGAGACCTGGACAGCTAGATACAGCTGGCTTTTCTCATAATTCCAGCCAATTATTATTTGTAGAACACTTGGTGCTAAAATATAATTGGTACTCCATGACCATATGATCAAAAAAATTATAGTAGGTAATATAATATTTAAAAAAAACTTTGTAGCATGACAATATGATCACACATACACTACGTATTTGATACGCTGGGTAAACCAAATAGAGTCGCTGTGACGGATTTAACACGATACATTCGGCTATAAGCACCCTACCAATCTACCATCCCATTTAATTACAAATTTTTTTTTATCGATTTTTTAATTACTATTTACTGAACATACATCGGCTGATCCCAGAACGTGATAGGCGTTAGTGATCCCTATGCCGATCGCGATTCCGTCGAAATTAAAAAATACATCTCCATCTTCGTGAAATTAATATTTTATGGAAAAAAAAACTTCAAAAAAAACTTTTTGGGTGTCAGCGTTTAACCATAATCTCACGTAATGTTTAATAATGATGTGGCACTAAATAGTATACACGTTAAAGCAAGAAAGGGACTGACTCTGCTGCCGAGACACACCTATATAGGTGATACTTGGCGATAGATTTTCAACTGGAGGTTGGTAGCTTACCAGGCAGGCTTAAAAAAACATGAACAATCGACATTCAAATACGTGTAAATATAACAAGTAAGAATACTTTTGTACAGAGACACTGTATACCGAAAATATACTTTCACAACACTCAAGACACTATACGAGTAAAAACGAGAGCCTAAGCACATTAAATTTGCATAATTTTACGTTCATTATTATGGAAATTGCGAACTTCTCGGATAATATTTCCGTTTCAAGTAATTTTCGGCACGCAAAGACGGTTGGAATAAAAAAAAACGGCGATCCAACGGTAGCCGTATAAGAGCGACCTCTCTGTTTCTCAGTTTCCTCTCCACATATGTGAAGGATATCCGCTCGGTCCCCAACGGGTCATTATGTGCAAAGTAATCCATGCATCTGTATACTCTTATGAACACGAAATTGCGTACTCGATCTTGAAATTACCGACGGGAAGTAAGCGGCTAAAGAAACGGTAAATTTATTTTAATATACTATCTTATTGCGTCAACGCACAGTTAATTAATATAATAAATTGTTAATACACTCTATGCGATAGTAAACATATATAGATTATATCTTCTTTGTTTTTAGTTCTTTTTAATTCTTCTTTTCCGTATCATGGAATTTGGCCTTAAAGGGGTGAGCGAGGCTATAATTATTGTAAATTATAATAGTATCGCTAGATTGTAATGGTAATAGAATCGCAAGTAAAACATATATAGACTAGCGATAATCCCCAACTTCGTCCGTGTTTAATTGCGATACAAAAATTAATAACAGTATTTATGATATAGCTAAACCGCGCGGCACGTTGTAACGAGTTATACCAAAATGGATTGAATAAATGTCTTCTCCACGACAATACACTCCAGTATGTCAACTTTCCTGATGATTCGTCAGACAATTATGAACTTATCGATCCATATATCTTCTTATATTAGTTTAAATAAAATAATAAGAGGTCTGCGGTTGTGCGCGTATCACGCAAAAACAATTGGATAAATTTCTATCAAACTTTTTGGTTTAATTCTTAGACACTTATTACTCATTATAAATTTTAAAGATGTACAATTTTTATAAACATTACGCGTTCAGCGATATTATTATTTTGCTATGGAACAAATGGAGCAAGCGGTGTGGCATGGATGGGCAGGATAGGGGAAAAAACCGTATAACCTTGTTTACAAAGAAATTTTAAAAGTAAACTATTTCTGCTTTCAATTATTTTATGTCGTTATTTAGTGTTACAATATCTTGCTGAGATAATAAGCACCACATATAAAGTTGAGGGTATCAATTAGTTTAATATACAAAGGTAAACTGATCTAAACTTTTTTAAACAAGGGATTACAAACCCACGCCACTCAAATTTAACGTCTAAATTACGTCTGCTAACTATGACGAGTCAAACCTCAAAATTCCAATCATGTCAAAAACCCCCCGACGTTTTATATTACGGACACGTGATAAATACCGTAAATATAAGTAAAACAGTTCCGCTTACAATGAGTCGACAAAATGAATCAGAAGCGTCCACTCATAAAGATAACGAAAACCTGTTAATCATCCAGTACAAGTAATAAAAAAAAAAACTAGCACAGGGTAATTGTTTCAAGCTTCCAATTATGTTAAATTTTAAACACGCACCGAAGAGTTTTGGGTGAACATGAGACTTCAGTATATTGATAGAACTTTTAAGGTTTTTGTAATCCTTTACAAGAAAGGTGTTTGATTGATCGCTTTAACTTTTATGAATACAGGAATTTAATGAAAACAGTTTAATTATATACAGAGCGACTGGTTAGTCGCCAGCAATATTTTTACATGGTAATCATTAGTCGATTGTCATTCTAAATCAATAAAAAAATAGGTGATTAATATTTGACCTAATTATCTAGAGAAAAACAAAACTGATATACACTCAACATCAGGTGATTTAAGCAAAAACAAATTAGTGTAGTAATAAGGAAAGTAATGAATCACACCGTGCCGTGCAGTCCCGTCCGCAACCCGCACCTCAACCACCCTCTTTCCTTTGTTCGATCGTGCGGCGTTCCGACGATGAGCAGTTAGGTAATGTTTACCTTGAAAAGCGACTCTTTAATGTTGTTAATTGAACCTAGATGTGATGTTTTTACGTTTAAAATTATCGTTCCCAAAGTTTTAGAAGAACCTTTAACAAAGATTCTCTTTGTTGTTTATTAGTATTTGTTTTGATAGTATTATTTTCGGCACTGAGATTGAGTGAATTAATAATATTTTAATTCAGACTTATTAATCCGAACATCCTGACAAATATTATAAATGTGAATGTCAGTTTGTTTGTTACGCTTTCACGCCTTAACTACAAAACCGATCATCATTAAAAGTTGCATACACGTTGTCAGAGGTATAGAAAAGGATATAAGGTACATTTCGTCTAGAAAAAAGTACACTTCCCGAGGGATAACTCAAATCTACATTAACGCGCGCAAAAGCTAGCAAGTAATAAATATAGATACACTGCTATATCAAAATAATACGGCGCAGAAGAAACAGAACAAAAACAAGGTACTGTTTAAAAAAAAAAACATTTTGAACAAACTGGGTTCCTGCGACTATTCTGGTCAAAATGCGTTGGTTGTTTCATGGAAACAACGTGTTTTGTCTAGGTTAATTGCGCACTGTCTTTTATTTTTTCAATGATAACTAGCTGATATCCGCAACTTCGTCTGTGTCGTTTATTATCGTTTTCGGCGAAAGCACTCAGATGGCTTGACTTTTTCCGACACTTCCAACAACTATCGTTATATTTCAACCAATTTACACAAAATCTTGACCAACTATACACTTGAACCTTCCTCATTAATCACTCTATCTACAAACCAAGAAAGCAAGAAACGTGCGAGACGTGCAGTAATTTTTGAGGCTAACACGAACAGACAGACAGACGCGGCGGAGTACTTTGTTTTATTATATGCAGTGATGTTGTCGTTATTGCGTAACTTCTATGGAAAAGCATAATTATACCTAAAAGTTCTGTATCTACATATAAATTCTCATCAAATCCAGTTAAGTCATTTAAGAGTTTATCCTGGACAAACGACAGGCACTTAAATTTTATAGAATGTAAATTACATTAGGTATCCGTTTATACCAAATAAATTTCAAAACATATTTATTCACAGAACTGAGAGCATTACACTTCCTCTAGGGCGACCATGAATACTTACGTCAAAGATCAAACACATAACGCTTAATTGATCTAATTAAAACAAACTATACATTTTTACATGAACATCCGACTAACAAATGGTAAGGATCAGTCAAGTTCAAGACACGAATCGACCGGTCACGACTTGACTCGAATCAGATGTTATGAAATAAACACATGACTCATTGCCTGACAGTAATGTACATTGCTCATTAATTTATGCTTTCACAGAGTATTAGCTAAAAGTAACTATTTCACGCGAACGAAGTCGCAAGCAGAAGCTAGTAATCTAAATTACATCTACAATTAAGAGGAATCTAAAGAAACAAGTATCACTCTCCAACCGCACTGTTGGATAAAAACATGTTTAGATTATATTTTCTGACAATTATGGAACGGTTTTTCGATTATACAACAATGTGTTGACCTTCACACTTCGTAGGACATCGTATTTTTACCACATTAATTAATAAGCGCCAGTACAAAGGTCAAAGTTGACAGAACTATAGAACAATGTGATGCCTATGCTAATAACCAATGGGAGAGTAGAGGACGAAACCTCTTCGATAACTAACATTATATAATTTCCAACAGTGCGAAAATGTTCTAATTTGATTGTTTTTCGATATAATCGCAGTTACGTTGTATTGATAGTGACGTCATTGATGTTACAATATAAACTAGTAGCGGGCCCTGCGGACGTTATCCCGCCCTGATTATAAAAAAATCCTTGGCAAACTATATAGCAAAACCTTCCTCATGAACAACTCTATTTACTTATGAAGACCATATAAAAATCCGTTCAGTAGTTTTTTTAATTAATCGCGAACAGACAGACAGACAGACGTGGCAGAGGACTTTGTGTTATAATATGTAATAATGATAATACTCAAGTATATAGGAGTTTCGCTTTATGACTAATAGTCTTTGTTATAAAATTACGATATATTTTTTAATCCGATATATTGATTTAAAACCTAATATAAACAGCGATATATGACATTCATCACTTTAATATTCAACATTTTTGAATACAAAAACCAAATCCCCACTATCATTTATGTAAAAAATTACAGCTACTACTTCATCTTATCATCATAACTCTGCCCTCCCAATATATTCTTGATAATTTAATGTATGTCCGCAAAAACTTAGATATGCTAGGTCTAGTAAAAGACCAGCATAATTTAAATACTAGAAACAGCAACAAATTGGTCATTCCATGCTTTAAGCTCACTAAGACCAAAAACAGTTTTTTAGGTAATAGTGTTAGGTTTTATAAAAAAGTCCCAAAACACATTACCGATTTGCCTGATAGTGAGTTCAAGAACCATATCAAGCGAGTTTTAATATCTAAAAGCTATTTATTATAGAGTGGATCAATATGTGAACGATTGTGACGTCTGGAAATGACGCCCCTCTCTGTGCATCCACTAATAACGAATGTAAATATTTATGTTCCTGTAAAAATATATGACATGAAAAGATAAACCAGATCGAGTGTCTTGCCGGTTCTTCTCGATGACTAGGTTGTTTTCCGAACAGGTGGTAGCTTTGACGTTCATAAGCGCCTTCTCAGGGCCTAAATTGAATAAAGGATATTTTGATTTATCTAACCAGGTTTGAGGTTTATCAATTGACTTATGTCAACATTTTTCTTCTATGAGACCAGTTTCTGATAAAATGTTGCCTAAATAAATATCACATGTCTGGGTTAATGGGTTAAATAACCAGGGCTTCTATTTTATTCCAATACTAGCCGACCCGTGCCCACTTCGTTGGGCGGGAATACGTAAGCGTGGAATGGTTATTTTGCGCTAAAACGCAGCGGAAGCTCTGAAAAGGAAAAAAATACCCCGATTTTGCAACATTCTTCATTGCCATTGCTGCTCCGCTTCTATGTGTCTTAGCGTGATTATATATAGCCTATAACCTTCCCTGATAAATGAGCTATATAACACTGAGAGAATTTTCCAAATCGGACCAGTACCTGTACCAGTTCCTGAGATTACCCCTTACAACCTCACAAACTCTACCTCTTTATAATATTAGTATAGATTACTATCTTTAAAATAGTTACACAAAGTTAACCGAACATCTGAGACTTTGTTGCTAACCCTAATTTTGTTTCTTACATAACCGTCCGGGGTTTCAGTACTACCATTTACCAGGACTCGACAGAGGTTGAGATTCTAGCAATCTCTAACCTAACCTAACCTAACCTAGCCAACCTCTCACTAACATTGTAGTTTTATTGCTTATTACCTAATGTGTGGAATAAGAAGTGTATTACTTTTAGACGTAGGTGTGGGTGTAATCGTAAATACCGAATACTTATAAAATTTTATGTTAATTGGACAAGAGTTGTTAAATGCAGTTGCGTTTAACTCTAAAGGGTAGCATCAAGTTTCTATATAAGACAATAGTTCGAAATAAAAAGTAATGGAAACTGCAATTTAGATTTTTTATTTTACACTGACGAAATAATACTTTTATATTTAAATACTTTTGAGGAAATCCATTATCCTACGTTTGCCGTCTTTTTAACATTTAAATTTTTTACACAATTTTTCTAATTTTCTTAAAACATGTTCTTTCATAATAAACCTTGTCCCGAATACTATAAACACAAAAGAAAAAAGAATTAACCAAATAGGTGCAACCGTTTTGGAACTATACGTTTATATACATTGGGGCAATTGATTCTTATTTGTTGTTCAGTTTAATATTTATAACTAGAAGCCGTATTTTTATCCCTCCTCTCTTTGTGTAAACATACGTCATACATGACGTCATAGTTAAATAGAATATCTCCGCTAGTATTATAAAGGTTAATCTCAGGAACCACTTTAAACAATTATTTCAGTGTTAGATAGCTCATTTATTGAGGATGGCTTATATATCGCTGAGACCAATAGAAGCGGAGCACCTATGAGGAATGTTTTAAAATCTTTTTTCCTTCTAAGAGCTTCCTCTGCGTGTTTGCGTTAGCTAAAAGTAACTATTTCACGCGAACGAAGTCGCAAGCAGAAGCTAGTAATCTAAATTACATCTACAATTAAGAGGAATCTAAAGAAACAAGTATCACTCTCCAACCGCACTGTTGGATAAAAACATGTTTAGATTATATTTTCTGACAATTATGGAACGGTTTTTCGATTATACAACAATGTGTTGACCTTCACACTTCGTAGGACATCGTATTTTTACCACATTAATTAATAAGCGCCAGTACAAAGGTCAAAGTTGACAGAACTATAGAACAATGTGATGCCTATGCTAATAACCAATGGGAGAGTAGAGGACGAAACCTCTTCGATAACTAACATTATATAATTTCCAACAGTGCGAAAATGTTCTAATTTGATTGTTTTTCGATATAATCGCAGTTACGTTGTATTGATAGTGACGTCATTGATGTTACAATATAAACTAGTAGCGGGCCCTGCGGACGTTATCCCGCCCTGATTATAAAAAAATCCTTGGCAAACTATATAGCAAAACCTTCCTCATGAACAACTCTATTTACTTATGAAGACCATATAAAAATCCGTTCAGTAGTTTTTTTAATTAATCGCGAACAGACAGACAGACAGACGTGGCAGAGGACTTTGTGTTATAATATGTAATAATGATAATACTCAAGTATATAGGAGTTTCGCTTTATGACTAATAGTCTTGGTTATAAAATTACGATATATTTTTTAATCCGATATATTGATTTAAAACCTAATATAAACAGCGATATATGACATTCATCACTTTAATATTCAACATTTTTGAATACAAAAACCAAATCCCCACTATCATTTATGTAAAAAATTACAGCTACTACTTCATCTTATCATCATAACTCTGCCCTCCCAATATATTCTTGATAATTTAATGTATGTCCGCAAAAACTTAGATATGCTAGGTCTAGTAAAAGACCAGCATAATTTAAATACTAGAAACAGCAACAAATTGGTCATTCCATGCTTTAAGCTCACTAAGACCAAAAACAGTTTTTTAGGTAATAGTGTTAGGTTTTATAAAAAAGTCCCAAAACACATTACCGATTTGCCTGATAGTGAGTTCAAGAACCATATCAAGCGAGTTTTAATATCTAAAAGCTATTTATTATAGAGTGGATCAATATGTGAACGATTGTGACGTCTGGAAATGACGCCCCTCTCTGTGCATCCACTAATAACGAATGTAAATATTTATGTTCCTGTAAAAATATATGACATGAAAAGATAAACCAGATCGAGTTTCTTGCCGGTTCTTCTCGATGACTGGGCTGTTTTCCGAACTGGTAGTAGCTTTGACGTTCATAAGCGCCTTCTCAGGGCCTAAATGGAATAAAGGATATTTTGATTTTGATTTAATACGTATTTAACTTTTTTGTAATGACACGGTTTAGGTTTTAGCGTTTCACCATAATCTCATCGAATGCTAAATGATTATGTCATCGAAGATGGTAAACATGCTAGACCTATAGGGATTTGCTCTTAAGTACAGCTATCGGAACACACTCATAGGCACTCGGTGACAGACTTTCATCATGAGGATGATAAATAACTAGACGGGGAGAAAAAGCTCTACGATTGGATCACTATGGGTTTCTTCACCGTCAGCTTTGGACTCATTAGGATTGAAATCTACCTCGACAGGCGCAGTGTTCAAACACACTAAGAACTGAGCCATCGTCACTTCTCTTCATAGTCACGTCGTTGAGACGGATTTATAATTATAAAAGCGTTGATTACTCGGTGACATGCTAGTCTGTCATGTAGTAGCTTTTATTTTTTTACTTGACTCTATATTTTGTAATATTGACGGCATTTTACGTAATATAGTTCGGTTATTGTGCATAAGCATGGAAAATAACACTAAGGAGCATGAATACTGTGATGCCACAAAAACTCCCTGGAAAGTTTTAACAAGGGAGACATCACCTTGCTAGAACATTGAAATTATCACAAAACCCTTGTAATATCACTATCTACTCAACAATGGCAGTAATAATCTAAAATATTGGTTGCCTAAATTAAAATCTATAAATTATTATAGCGTTTAAATTGTATTGTTCTAGCTTGCTTTATGGCCCTACATTAGAGTCTCGTAATACAAAAGATCGCAAGTCACCGAACAAAAAGAATGGACGTGTACTCTGACCTAAATATAACCAATGCTTATGTTTCCAGCCTCGTAGAATACCACCTGTTGGATAAAAACATGTTTAGATTATATTTTCTGACAATTATGGAACGGTTTTTCGATTATACAACAATGTGTTGACCTTCACACTTCGTAGGACATCGTATTTTTACCACATTAATTAATAAGCGCCAGTACAAAGGTCAAAGTTGACAGAACTATAGAACAATGTGATGCCTATGCTAATAACCAATGGGAGAGTAGAGGACGAAACCTCTTCGATAACTAACATTATATAATTTCCAACAGTGCGAAAATGTTCTAATTTGATTGTTTTTCGATATAATCGCAGTTACGTTGTATTGATAGTGACGTCATTGATGTGCTCTCACTGACCGAACGAAACGCAACAATGCAAACACTGTTACTTCACGTCAGTTTTCTATGAGAGGGTGGTACTACCCCGGGCGAGCCGACCCATTCATACTGAAACCAATAATAGTTTTTCAGCGTGGCTCTACCACCATTAAAACCACCACAGTGTGGGTGTAATCGTCAATACCGAATACTTTATAATAAAATTTTATGCTAATTCGACAAGAGTTGTTAAATGCAATTGCGTTTAACTCTAAAGGGTAGCATCAAGTTTATATGCCTTTTAAAAAAGCTTATAACAAAAAGAAAGAAGAAATGAAGTTTTTTTTTCGAACTTACATGGTTACTTGCCTTCTAAGGCCTTAGCAGCTTCACCGCTTTGTGTAAACATACGTCATACATGACGTCATAGTTAAATAGAATATCTACACTAGTATTATAAAGGTTAATCTCAGGAACCACTTTAAACAATTATTTCAGTGTTAGATAGCTCATTTATTGAGGATGGCTTATATATCGCTGAGACCAATAGAAGCGGAGCACCTATGAGGAATGTTTTAAAATCTTTTTTCCTTCTAAGAGCTTCCTCTGCGTGTTTGCGTTAGCTAAAAGTAACTATTTCACGCGAACGAAGTCGCAAGCAGAAGCTAGTAATCTAAATTACATCTACAATTAAGAGGAATCTAAAGAAACAAGTATCACTCTCCAACCGCACTGTTGGATAAAAACATGTTTAGATTATATTTTCTGACAATTATGGAACGGTTTTTCGATTATACAACAATGTATTGACCTTCACACTTCGTAGGACATCGTATTTTTAACACATTAATTAATAAGCGCCAGTACAAAGGTCAAAGTTGACAGAACTATAGAACAATGTGATGCATATGCTAATAACCAATGGGAGAGTAGAGGACGAAACCTCTTCGATAACTAACATTATATAATTTCCAACAGTGCGAAATCCAATTCTTACCGCCTACGATCAATGGGAGTTCCAGTCAAACGTAATTTTCGAACCGTCTGAACCGAACAAAACGCTTTGGAACCTCAAAATAAATACAATTAACATTTGCAAATATTTACTTTTAACTTTCATATTTAATTTTAAACTACATATTTTCACCTTATTATTCGGTAAACGGTTAAACGGTAAGTGACTTCGCAACACTGTTTCACTCCAGTTATATTTGATGTAGACACGAAAGTAAAAGTTCACCTGAATATAATAATTTACAACGACACGCCAAAAGCTAATTCTACGAATACTTCAAACATTATTTTTTGTGTGTTGGGAACACACCTTGATGAAACATACTATTAATAACCTATAGTAAACATTCTTGATGAATAAAAATATCTATAACGTATTTTGCATAGAAATGAAATTATATTTACGCTAAAAACACTATTACTTCCTTCATAATATAATAAATATTGCATATATTTAAATAAACCTGTAGCATTGTTTTTTAGAGAGCTAGAGGTCTTGTTATTAAGGACAATGATCCCGAAAATGAAATGTTATTTTTTGTCTGTCTCATTAGGAGATAATAAAAAAAATGAAATTTTGTACACGGCAATATAATAATAATATTTTAACGTTCTGTCAATGTGTATTTTTTTTTCGATCTGACTACGCTATTGACCTAGTAAGGTCTTAACATTTTCACCGAACTACCCAGTCAATGTGTACATAATTAACAGTAATATTAGTATCTGCACATAATTACATATAATGTATTATAATCATATAATATATGTTCATCTTGAAATCGATTTTTATAAATAATAATGGGTCAAAATTAAATGACATTTGACAGGGCGGCGTGGAATAGGAACACATATTGGTCCGACTCTATTTAGATGAAATAAAGGTAAGAAGAATGGGTAAAAACTAAATTATCTAGAGTAGTTAAAAGCTGATTGTTTTTCTTTACAGAAGAATTAAACTGTCAATCGTCCTTAATAAAATATATATGCAGCGTCTACATTACGTAATAGCATATATATGGATTTCATTTGAGATAAGCGACCTTTTTTCTAGATCGAAAGTACCCTATGTCATTTTCTGTACAACTGACACCTACTGTAGTCCGGTGAAGCTGTTAAGTCAATAGCGTAGATAGTTCGAGAAAAAAAACGTGACACCATGTATATATACACAATCTAATAATGATCAGTTCAGTAGTAACGGTGTGAGTGTGTAACAAACAAATAAAATTATATTCGCGTGTATTAAGTGAAAATAAAAAAGCCAAAAATAATGTAACGTTGATCCGCTATTACAGTTACATTATATATAAAAATTCTGGTTATTCTGTATATAAACTAACTGAACTCGCGGCTACGAAAACCTCCTAAAATTCTAAAACTCATATTAAAATGTTAAACATTACCTAAAGGTATCAAAAGTACCGTTACATTCACACATCTTTAAATAAACCAACGCCATTAGCGAATGAACTACGTGTTCTATAATAAAAAACGCCAACAAGTTCATACACTACAGACGATTAACCCGACTTATACAGTTACACAGTCGTAATGATAAAGTTCATTCATAATTTCCAACAGCACACCAGTATCCAGTTCTGGCAACATAGTAACGTCCAACCTTGTTATGATTAGCACCTCGGTCAGTCCCACGGAGTATTTCCAAATACGAAACCGTATGGGAAACATTCTGTTTGATCTCTTTAATGTTTGACATTGGGTGTTCGAGCATGGAAACCATTTTATTGTAACGAGATATAAATAAGGACCTATTTTAAAGTCCCTTGTTTACCGACCGTACATCGTAACTCGACTTGGGGTGTACCTGTTGAGTTTTTGTTTCACATGTCTGTTTAATATAAAGCAATAAAAGATTTATAATACACAAGCTTTTGCTCGTGTGGAATAGTTACTTTAGCCTAACGCTAACACGCAGCGGAAGCTCCCAAAAAGAAAAAATCCAAATTTGAAACATTCTTCCTTGGTGCTCCGCTTCTATTGGTCTTAACGTGATGTTATATATGATAGACTAAAGCCTCCCTCCAAAATCTAACACTGAAAGAATATTTCAAATCGGACCAATAGTTCCTGAAATTAGCGCGTTCAAACCACAAACCAAACAAACCCACCAACCAGCTTTATAATATTATCAACTGTACGGTTGTCGGGATCTGTACATAACTCGATTGATTGCACCATGCGTATGAGGTATTTTTTTATCTAATGCTACTTCCATACCACCATACCTTCGCCTACTTATCGCGCTATAAACTAACCTCAAAAGTATTTGCGATAAGGATATAGAACAACGTTTGCACACCTTTCTCATTTAAATAATAATTCGGAATTAGCGGTTCCTGGTTCCTTTGATGTATGTAAAAAACAACGGGTCCTGTTATCGTGCTGGGCCTATCGTCACGCATCGTTCGTAACACATGGTGATATGTTCCCACACCTGCATTTATTGCAACCCTAGACAAAACCTTATGGCAGTACACGCAGGTAATGGGAATAGCATGAGTGACAGCACGAAAACGGTCAAGGGCAATGGATTTTATATCCCTCGGTAGTCGCTATTGATATTATATTGTACTGTGATTGTCATCTATTACGTCAAAACTACTAGACCCTGAGCATGGATTTATGTACATCGAAACTATCACAGATTCGAAATAACTCATCAAGAAGATCGAACGTGTAGAAGCGTAACAAATAAATAAATTAAGAAAGCTATAGCTATCTATACATATAATAAGAATGTAAATCTAAAGAGTCTTTCGATTTTCGTGAAAAAAAAATGTTGCAGGTGTCTAGAAATAAGTAATAAAATATATTTCAATTATTTTTAGAAATGTCTGTCTGTATGAATACGCATCACTGCTAAAATACAGGGTTCACAATAAAACCTCAAATCACAAATCATAAAGCATATCTTCGGGAGTAACTTAACGTTTGTTTCATTTAAATCGGTCAACTCTATCAAAAGTTATTGTAATTTTATTGACGACGCGGCGTAAGTACGAGAGATAAGTAGATAATTAAATGGGCTTAATACATTCATACGCTTTTTTTACATTACGTTCCACGCGGACGGACTCGCGGGCCCAGCTAGTTCACATATATAATGTTTGTTAGAAGGTTAGGATATAACGTAAATTATTCTTAATCCGCTCTTACATTGATACATTTCGTCTGACATTATCTTATTAAGACT